>CM026396.1:41564186-41581662 GCA_014843695.1 Archivesica marissinica
TGTGTGGAGGATTCATGACGTATGTGGAGGATTCATGATGTCTGTGGAGGATGCATGATGTCTGTGGAGGATGTATGGTGTTTGTGGAGTGTGCATGATGTCTGTGTAGGTTCGGGGGGGTGGAGGATGCATATTGTATGTGGAGGATACATGATGTCGGAGGAGGATGCATGGTGTATGTGGAGGTTCGATGATGTATGTGGAGGATGAATGGTGTCTGTGGAGGAAGCATGGTGTCTGTGGAGGAAGCATGGTGGTTGTGGAGGATGCATGGTGTGTGTGTGTGTGTGTGTGTGTGTGTGTGTGTGTGTGTGTGTGTGTGTGTGTGTGTGTGTGTGTGTGTGTGTGTGTGTGTGTGTGTGTGTGTGTGTGTGTGTGTGTGTGTGTGTGTGTGTGTGTGTGTGTGTGTGTGTGTGTGTGTGTGTGTGTGTGTGTGTGTGTGTGTGTGTGTGTGTGTGTGTGTGTGTGTGTGTGTGTGTGTGTGTGTGTGTGTGTGTGTGTGTGTGTGTGTGTGTGTGTGTGTGTGTGTGTGTGTGTGTGTGTGTGTGTGTGTGTGTGTGTGTGTGTGTGTGTGTGTGTGTGTGTGTGTGTGTGTGTGTGTGTGTGTGTGTGTGTGTGTGTGTGTGTGTGTGTGTGTGTGTGTGTGTGTGTGTGTGTGTGTGTGTGTGTGTGTGTGTGTGTGTGTGTGTGTGTGTGTGTGTGTGTGTGTGTGTGTGTGTGTGTGTGTGTGTGTGTGTGTGTGTGTGTGTGTGTGTGTGTGTGTGTGTGTGTGTGTGTGTGTGTGTGTGTGTGTGTGTGTGTGTGTGTGTGTGTGTGTGTGTGTGTGTGTGTGTGTGTGTGTGTGTGTGTGTGTGTGTGTGTGTGTGTGTGTGTGTGTGTGTGTGTGTGTGTGTGTGTGTGTGTGTGTGTGTGTGTGTGTGTGTGTGTGTGTGTGTGTGTGTGTGTGTGTGTGTGTGTGTGTGTGTGTGTGTGTGTGTGTGTGTGTGTGTGTGTGTGTGTGTGTGTGTGTGTGTGTGTGTGTGTGTGTGTGTGTGTGTGTGTGTGTGTGTGTGTGTGTGTGTGTGTGTGTGTGTGTGTGTGTGTGTGTGTGTGTGTGTGTGTGTGTGTGTGTGTGTGTGTGTGTGTGTGTGTGTGTGTGTGTGTGTGTGTGTGTGTGTGTGTGTGTGTGTGTGTGTGTGTGTGTGTGTGTGTGTGTGTGTGTGTGTGTGTGTGTGTGTGTGTGTGTGTGTGTGTGTGTGTGTGTGTGTGTGTGTGTGTGTGTGTGTGTGTGTGTGTGTGTGTGTGTGTGTGTGTGTGTGTGTGTGTGTGTGTGTGTGTGTGTGTGTGTGTGTGTGTGTGTGTGTGTGTGTGTGTGTGTGTGTGTGTGTGTGTGTGTGTGTGTGTGTGTGTGTGGTGTGTGTGTGTGTGTGTGTGTGTGTGTGTGTGTGTGTGTGTGTGTGTGTGTGTAGAATTCATGACGTATAGGGAGGATGCATGATGTATGTGGAGGATGTATGGTGTTTGTGGAGTGTGCATGGTGTATGTGGAGGAGGTTGCATGGTGTCTGTGTAGGTTCGGTGGTGTATGTGGAGGATGCATGGTGTTATGTGGAGGATGCATGGTGTATGTGGAGGATGCATGTATGCGGAGGATGCATGTTGTATGTGGATGCGGATGATGTATGTGGAGGATGCATGGTGTCTGTGGAGGAAGCATGGTGTATGTGGAGGAAGCATGGTGGCTGTGGAGGAAGCATGGTGGCTGTGGTGGAAGCATGGTTTGTGTGGAGGATTCATGACGTAGGTGGAGGATGCATGATGTATGTGGATGATGCATGATGTCTGAGGAGGATGTATGGTGTTTGTGGAATGTGCATGATGTCTGTGTAGGAGGTTGCATGGTGTCTGTGTAGGTTCGGGGGGGGTGTATGTGGAGGATGCATGTTGTCTGTGGAGGATGCATGCTGTCTGTGGAGGATGCATGGTGTATGTGGAGGTTCAATGATGTATGTGGAGGATGCATGGTGTCTGTGGAGGAAGCATGGTGTATGTGGAGGTTCGATGATATATGTGTAGGATGCATGGTGTATGTGGAGGAAGCATGGTATGCATGACGTCTGTAGAGGATGTATGATGTATGTGGAGGATATATGGTGTCTGTGGAGGAAGCATGGTGTATGTGGAGGAAGCATGGTGGCTGTGGAGGAAGCATGGTGGCTGTGGAGGAAGCATGGTGTCTGTGGAGGATGCATGATGTCTGTGGAGGATGCATGTTGTCTGTGGAGGAAGCATGATGGCTGTGGAGGAAGCATGGTGACTGTGGCGGAAGCATGGTTTGTGTGGAGGATGCATGGTGTGTGTGTGTGGAGGATGCATGATGTATGCGGAGGATGCATGGGTGACTGTGGCGGAAGCATGGTGGTGTGGAGGAAGCATGGTATCTGTGGATGTTCGCAGGTGTGTGTGTGTTGATGAATTATGTGGAGGATGCATGATGTTTGTGGAGGATGCATGGTGTCTGTGGAGGAAGCATGGTGGCTGTGGAGGAAGCATGGTGATGTATGTGGATGTTCGCAGGTGTGTGTGTAATTCGATTAATTATGTGGAGGATGCATGATGTCTGTGGAGGATGCATGGTGGATGTGGAGGCTGCATGATGTATGTAGAGGATGCATGTTGTCTGTGGAGGATGCATGATGTATGTGGAGGCTGCATTGGGTCTGTGGAGGAGCCGTGGTGTGTGTGGCGGCTATGTGGTGTCTGTGAATCAGTGAAGGGGGTGAGATATCTTAAAACGGATAACCCGATAACCCCCTAGAGCAAAGTATGGCACTATTTGGAGGTATTTTGTGTTTTTTCGGTGAAATATCTTTTACCCCCAAACTCCCCCGCTTCTTTGTGCCACTTAGTCGTAATTCATTCTAAGCACGAATCTGAAGTCCGTTTTAAAATATCTCACCCCCTTATATGAGAACCCGGGTGGGGTGGGCAGTTTGAATTATGTGATATAGGCCGCTTGGCCGGTTTTTCTATATTCTCTCCACTTTGGCTGTCCAAAACGCTTGTACTAGGTACACATGACCTAAAGCTATTGATATGTGCTAATTTTATTATAACACAGTTAACGGGAGTTCAGTTATTATACATTGTGTAGGGCTGGTCACAGAACGAAGCACCATGTTGCACACCCTGCCACTATCTCATTCAGACAATGTACGTTAGCGCAATTGCAGTTATTGAAAGACAGCAATATTGTGCGCTAATTAATATTAACTATAAAGCAGTAGCTCTGATGTTTCGTGAGATTCACCCCGCCAAACTTGACCTATTTCAACCCCCAAAATAGCACCCCACCTAACCCTATATCTGAGTGAAGGCGGTGATATCTTAAAACTGACTTCAGATTCGTGATTAGGACACCCGATAACCCCCTTGGACAAAGTATCGGGGTATTTTGGAGGAAAAAAGTGGGGGTAGATTTGGGGGGTGATATTTTGAGGGTGAAATTTTTTACCTCCAAATAGTTACATATATTTATCTAAGGGGTTATCTGTTTTTAAGATATCTCACCCCCTTCACTGAAATCTACCTCACTGACTTGCTGGTGACTTGGTAAAAATTGCAAACAACATAGATCGTGATGGGATGACAATGAATTTTAGATGTGATGATGTTCCATGTTGTTTGAAAAAAATAAAAAACACATGCCTCCACTGGGATTCGAACCGGCACCGCCTGCGTGCCAATGCAAGTGTTGCAGCCTAACATCTGCGCAGTGTTGACTTGTAAAAAATTGCAAACAACATAGATCGTGATCAGATGACAATGAATGTTAGATGTGATCATGTTCTATGTTGTTTGCTCTTTAAAAAAACATATGCCTCCACATGGATTCGAACCGGCACCGCCAGAATTCATCTTGCACACTAACCACTGCACCATAGTGATTTGTTTTTACTATCTCCTCTATACTACACTACTTATGCCGTATCTGTTGTACATTACTGTAAATGGGCGGGATAATTTGTTTCGGGCATCATAATAAACAACAGTTTTACCTCCCTTTGACCAATTGTTATTGTTGAAGAGTATTTCAGCGCGATAAACACAAGCCAGCCGCCAACAGTGGCCACCAGCATTAAGAACCGGAAATGTGAAGAGTTATCGCCCGTCTTGTAAAACGGTGTCATTTAACGGTGCGTATGTAATTCTTTCACTTCAGTCAGCCGTCATTAAGGAGTAGAGAGAGTGTACGGTGAAATTCTTCAAAGAAGTGAGAGTGCATGTATGATATGTGTATATCGACCATACCTTCTTCCTAGTACTGGTAATTGTGGGTAACTGTCGTCTATCATAGCTAGGTAATGTATACACACACGTGTATGAGAGATCAGCCTCAGTAATGCACGGGTTCGTGCAGGAAACTACCATACTTTGGAGTAGAGAGAGTGTACGGCGAAATTATTCAAAGTAGTGAGAGTGCATGTATGATATGTGTATATCAACCATACCTTCTTCCTAGTACTGGTTGTTGTGGGTAACTGTCGTCTAGCATAGCTAGATAATGTATACACACACGTGTGTGAGAGATCAGCCTCAGAAAAGCACGGGTTCGTGCAGGAAACTACCATACTTTAGAGTAGAGAGAGTGTACGGTGAAATTCTTCAAAGTAGTGAGAGTGCATGTATGATATGTGTATATCGACCATACCTCCTTCCTAGTACTGGTAATTGTGGGTAAGTGTCGTCTAGCATAGCTAGGTAATGTATACACACACGTGTATGAGAGATCAGCCTCAGAAAAGCACGGGTTCGTGCATGAAACTACCATACTTTGGAGTAGAGAGAGTGTACGGTGAAATTCTTAAAAGTAGTGAGAGTGCGTGTATGATATGTGTATATCGACCATACCTTCTTCATAGTACTGGTAATTGTGGGTAACTGTCGTCTATCATAGCTAGGTAATGTATACACACACGTGTGTGAGAGAACAGCTTCAGAAAAGCACGGGTTCGTGCAGGAAACTACCATACTTTGGAGTAGAGAGAGTGTACGGTGAAATTCTTCAAAGTAGTGAGAGTGCATGTATGATATGTGTATATCGACCATACCTCCTTCCTAGTACTGGCTGTTGTGTGTAACTGTCGTCTAGCATAGCTAGGTAATGTATACACACACGTGTGTGAGAGATCAGCTTCAGAAAAGCACGGGTTCGTGCAGGAAACTACCATACTTTGGAGTAGAGAGAGTGTACGGCGAAATTAATCAAAGTAGTGAGAGTGCATGTATGATATGTGTATATCAACCATACCTCCTTCCTAGTACTGGTTATTGTGGGTAACTTTCGTCTATCATAGCTAGGTAATGTATATACACACGTGTATGAGAGATCAGCCTCAGAAAAGCACGGGTTCGTGCAGGAAACTACCATACTTTGGAGTAGAGAGAGTGTACGGCGAAATTCTTCAAAGTAGTGAGAGTGCATGTATGATATGTGTATATCGACCATTCCTCCTTCCTAGTACTCGTAGTTGTAGGTAACTGTCGTCTATCATAGCTAGGTAATGTATACACACACGTGTATGAGAGATCAGCCTCAGAAAAGCACGGGTTCGTGCAGGAAACTAACATACTTTGGAGTAGAGAGAGTGTACGGCGAAATTCTTCAAAGTAGTGAGAGTGCATGTATGATATGTGTATATCGACCATACCTTCTTCATAGTACTGGTAATTGTGGGTAACTGTCGTCTAGCATTGCTAGGTAATGTATACACACACGTGTATGAGAGATCAGCCTCAGAAAAGCACGGGTTCGTGCATGAAACTACCATACTTTGGAGTAGAGAGAGTGTACGGTGAAATTCTTCAAAGTAGTGAGAGTGCATGTATGATATGTGTATATCGACCATTCCTCCTTCCTAGTACTGGTAGTTGTGGGTAACTGTCGTCTATCATAGCTAGGTAATGTATACACACACGTGTATGAGAGATCAGCCTCAGAAAAGCACGGGTTCGTGCAGGAAACTAACATATTTTTGAGTAGAGAGAGTGTACGGTGAAATTCTTCAAAGTAGTGAGAGTGCATGTATGATATGTGTATATCGACCATACCTCCTTCCTAGTACTGGCTGTTGTGGGTAACTGTCGTCTAGCATAGCTAGGTAATGTATACACACACGTGTGTGAGAGATCAGCCTCAGAAAAGCACGGGTTCGTGCAGGAAACTAACATACTTTGGAGTAGAGAGAGACTGCAAACATCCATCCTTCTATAGGCAGGTCATTGAAACGTTTAATGATACAAACCTCACCCAAATGGTTAACCTCCCCACCCGTGAAAACAACATCCTGTATTTATTCCTTACAACTAACCCCAGTTTAGTAAACCAGGTCAATATTCTACCTGGCATCAGTGATCATAATGTAGTCGAAATAAAAGTCAACACATCCACAAGGATATGTTATCAAAAGCCTCGCAGGATTCCACTCTATAAGAAAACAAACTGGCAGGCCATTAAACAGTCAGTATGTGACTATCACCAGGTTATGACCAACGAATGTAAATATACCGCACTAAACACTGAAGAGCTATGGAAACATTTCTCTCATGCTCTAAACACCCTTACAGATAAATGGATTCCATCCAAACAGTCATCGTCAAGAGATCACCTACCCTGGGTCAATCAGAGTGTTAAGCGAATGATTAGAAGGCGAAATAGGGCCTTTAAAAATACTAAGAAGTCAAGTACGCCTTCAAATCGCAAGAAATTCCTGGATCTAAAACATTTAGTGCGGAAAGAGGTCAAAGAGGCTGATGCCTTCCATCCTTACAGGCCAAACACCAAGAAACTGTATTCCATCCTTAAGCATTCCAAGCAAGATTCCAAATCAATGCCACCCCTAAAGCATGAAAACAAATTCCATCATGAAGAAGCTGCTAAAGCCACAGCACTGAACAAACAGTTTCAGTCTGTCTTCAGCTCCAAATCCCCACTAAGACTTACCTCCATTTGTAAAATGAAAATTCAGGACACATATGGAAACCTGAATGGTTAATCCACGCCAAACATGAATGAGATCTCAGTAAGCTCAAATGGCATAGAGAAACTTCTCAATAACCTGAACCCCCACAAGGCTAGTGGTCCTGACCTAATTAAGCCAATCATACTTAAAACCCTGTCTAAAGAACTCTCACCTATCCTTGAAGTCTTATTCCAAAAATCCCTCAACGAATGATCACTGCCTGCCCAGTGGAAGTCAGCAAATGTTGCTCCCATTTACAAAAAAGGGGACAAGTCAAACCCCGCCAACTATAGGCCTATCTCACTGACATGTGTTCTATGCAAGGTACTTGAACATATAGTTTCCTCCTCGATAGCAAAACACTTCACTAACCACAGTATTCTGTACCATTTGCAGCATGATTTTAGAGAAAAACGATCATGCGTGACCCAATTAGTAATGCTAGTCAATGACTTGGTTACCTCTGTCTACAATAAGCATCAGGTAGACCTAATCCTATTAGACTTCAGTAAGGCTTTCGATAAGGTCAATCACGAGAAAGTACTACTAAAAATGCATGAATATGGAATCAGAGGTCAAACATTAAGGTGGATTAAGAGTTTTCTAGATAATAGACTCCAGTCAGTTGTCCTTAATGGTACTAGTTCAGAGGCCATTCCGGTGTCCTCTGGAGTCCCACAGGGATCCGTACTTGGACCCCTGCTTTTCCTAGCCTACATAAACGACCTCCCACAAAACATCAGTTCCAAAGTCCGCATCTTTGCAGATGATACTGCAGTATATCTATCACTGACATCTTCAAATGAATCGGTCACACTCCAAAATGATCTTAAGATATTAGAAGAGTGGGAGTTGGAGTGGGACATGGAATTTAACCCCTCCAAATGTCAAGTTATCCACGTCACCAGAAGGAAACATCCTATTCCCAGCAATTATAAACTCCATGGAGTCCTACTTGAGTCGGTCACCTCAGCCAAATACCCTGGCGTGGATATCTCAAATAACCTGTCGTGGGACACCCACATAAAAAGGTCAACAAAGAAAGCAAACCAAACATTAGGATTTCTACGTAGAAACCTCCAGGTCAAATCTGAACCCCTTAAGACCATGGCTTACCAGACATTAGTGAGACCCCAACTTGAATATGGCTCCGAGATCTGGTCGCCCCATACCCAAACATTGATATACCAAATTGAAGGTGTCCAGCGAAGAGCAGCCCGTTGGATACAGGCTGACTTCTATCGTACCTCTAGTGTTACAGACATGCTACATTCCCTAAATATACGCAGACTAGATCAACGGCGTATTGACAATAGATTATCCCTTATGTATAAAATTCATAATGATCTTGTTGCTATTCCCATTGAAAATTACCTAGTTCCCCTGTCCCGTCCTACTCGCCATTGCCATTCCTTAAGCTATAGGTTAATTACAGCAACTACAGACTACTACAAGTTCTCCTTCTTTCCAAGAACAATCTATCATTGGAACCACCTCCCTCCTGACAGTGTCCCTCTCCCTACCATAGAGCAATTCAATATGGCAGTTTGCCATATTGAACATGCCTGTCCCTAGTTGTTCTGCGTAGCTGCTTTTAAACTTTTACCACAACTTATTTTCATACCTTTTTAAATTATACTTTTAACTACTCATACTTTTAACTTCTTAGCGGTTTGACGCGCAACATGTCTACGTCCCCGCGAGGGGTTCGACATTAAAGGAAGATAGATAGATAGGTAATGTCAAAAGCCGCTACCGTACTATTTAGTTAAATACTTCTTCAAAATGGAGTCTTTTAATGATTTGGAAGCATGCACAAAAAGAATTCATGAATATGAAATTGAACAATGTGCGAGATACATAATACTTGGCAGAACCAAATATGCAAGAATTCAACGTATAAACTACTTGTTAAGGCAGCTGTTGCTGTCGTTCGTTCAGTTGGTTTCACTTGACTGTTCTCGTTTTATGTTATCTAGCTAGTATTCGGATTGTACATGTTTTTGGACGACCAGAGGTAAGTGATTAAACTTTGTATATGACTAACTTGCAGGTGTATTAAGCAACTTGGTGAGATCGATTTTATCGTTACTGTCAGTTGATGGGAGAATTATTTTCTATTACGGGTGTCGGAGGTTTCGTCAACTAGAGGTTTCGTCAACGATATCATTTGATGTGAAATGTTTGTAAGTTATTAATTGGCAAGGACTTAGTTGTGGACATTAATTGTTAATTGATTTAACTAGATCTATGTGTTATTTTCATTTTTATGTGATTTTTATGTATATTTGTTATAGATGGCTGACAGTCCCAGTGTAGAAATCTTCCGGTAGATCTGCTGATTCCAGTGGAATATATATCTTTACTTGGCTTTGGCATGTGACATGCATCTCGAAAAAAGGGCTTACATTGTACGCTTGCAAGCTTCAATTATTGTTGCTTAATCGCCTAATTGACGAAACCTCTCACATAATCACATCGTTGACGAAACCTCTTAACAATTTCCCTCTATATTGCCTTGTTGACGAAACATCCAGTTGACGAAACCTCCTGCATTCTTCTATTACTTCCCTTGTTTGTTCTTTCCTTTACTGACAATAGAGTGGTGGAACCTATGCTCGTCGTATTCCTATGCTCAGCGTATTTGTCCATTTACATCCGTATTTAAAATATATTTATAGTTCTTGGCTAATTTCCCTGAGGGAGCTGAAGCATGGATCAATAGCATTCCGTTGCGTGTATCGATTGGCTGATGCAACTGTCACGTGACTGGTCCAGCAGACCAATATAAACAAACAAATCATTGGTAGAATATTTCAACCGAAACTGATATGGTGTAAGCAATTCAGGTAGCTATCCGAATTTAAAAAATCTACACCTAACCCGAGAATTGTTTCGATACCATTTCTGATTAAGATCAATAAGTGTTTTTATTCAATGATGTACTATATCAAAATAAGATATTCAACAAGCGATGGTGGATAAATAAAAATTAAGAAGTACGCCGTGCATAGGTGCCCTGAAGTATTGAGCTCCCATATAAATGGGTGCTGACCCGACACTGTTGCGATAGCTGTATTGAGCACTGAGCAGCAAGGTCACGTGATGAAGCTAACACTGTCAATAACAAAGAGTTTTTTTGAAAGATGTTTGCATGACTTAAGAGAATAATAATATACGGCAAGTGCAATTAACATTTTATACTGGTCATTATATGTGGAATTTACGCCGAGCATAGGTTCCACCACTAGTCATTTTTTGAATGTTCTTGGGAGATGATGAATGTGTTTTGGTTATATATATGCTAAATGTCTCCACTATCTGATCATCAATGACAACATGCCACTTTCATGTAAAGCTACGTAATTGCATAATATAATTATACATCCTACAGACATCGTTTTTAATTCAATGGTAACGTATATTATTATGTAACGTAGCTTATGATGCTTCCAGTAATTGGTAATAGTTCACGTACATTTAGATTAAATCAAAATGAAAGTTTGTTTTATAATTAGAAGACATGTGAAGCTATTCAATGCAATTTTGATGGAAATGCTTAAAATGTTCGCTATTGGCGTTAACGTAGGTTACATCGTTAACGCAACGGTAGGTATTCCGGTTACCTGATGTTGGGTTTTGTATATAATAAAGCCAAATATGGTTAATTTGTATGTTTTTATATTTAAGCATTCCTAAATAGTTTTATATAAGCTACCTACACATACTAACTAGTGCATGTGCTCACATCGATGCTTCCTCTTTAATGTTTCCTAGTAGTGTTTAGTGTGGCCACTAACTTGGTTATGATATGCACATGTGGTTTCACATCGTAGTAAACTGCTGATTTGACCAAATGTCGGAAAAAACTATTTTTCCCCAACTATTATTTTTGTGATCAATGACATTTAATGCAACTGATGAACATACCGGTAAAATACAGCATTTGTATTATAATTTTAACGTTATCTAGAGTTATCTATTATAGATAATAATTAGATATATTATTTCTATTCATTGTTTCGTTTTGTTCACTAGCCTGACTGACATAATGTGAATACCATTTTGTGCTGTACATTATACATGTATATGAATGGAATAGTTTCAGCAAGTGAATAATAATTGATTTCTATTTTGTAAATAGAGATCCAAATCCGCTGCATGAAAACACTGCAAGCAAGCTTAAGAGTATATATATTGAATATCAATATATGCAAAGCAAACTTCAAAGTACTTGATCAAACTGGATATTCGGTGCCACAATAAAAAGTCATGATATCGATCTATGCTGTTTGTAGACGCCTTGTTGTTAATCATTTCGACTCCTATATGTATGTATACATTTTAGGTTTAGAGTCATTAAACCATTTTCAACTGAAATGGGAGGATAGCAGGGGTGATCAACCCATTCCCTTCAATGGTACGCCATTTGTTGTAGTTGGGTCCGAGGTACGAGAGTGCCACAATGGCCCATCTAGAAAGAAACGCAGGCAGGAACAGGTATGTGATTGAGATAAAGATAGGCTTTATAATGAACATAGCACACGGTATAAGTTCTTATTTGATAAACAAGGGATCCACCAACAATTAACTACACTTAAGCAAGGGAGCTGTAAGTACCATATTTATGAAATAACTTTGGTATGACATGGGTGGGCCCGATCGAACCTGCTTCCGAGGCAGTTGCTAAACTATTAGACTATCGTATATAGGATAGAACCTGCTTCCGAGGCAGTTGCTAAACTATTAAACTATCGTATATAGGATCGAACCTGCTTCCGAGGCAGTTGCTAAACTATTAAACTATCGTATATAGGATAGAACCTGCTTCCGAGGCAGTTGCTAAACTATTAAACTATCGTATATAGGATAGAACCTGCTTCCGAGGCAGTTGCTAAACTATTAAACTATCGTATATAGGATCGAACCTGCTTCCGAGGCAGTTGCTAAACTATTAGACTATCGTATATAGGACCGAACCTGCTTCCGAGGCAGTTGCTAGACTATTAGACTATCGTATATAGGATCGAACCTGCTTCCGAGGCAGTTGCTAAACTATTAGACTATCGTATATAGGATAGAACCTGCTTCTGAGGCAGTTGCTAAACTATTAGACTATCGTATATAGGACCGAACCTGCTTCCGAGGCAGTTGCTAAACTATTAAACTATCGTATATATATATATGAATATTATCCAAATTACTCTTTGGTCATGATTTAGCAAATTTTAGAGGTTTAATTTAATATATTTTTAAAGATTTTATGCCAGAAATCTTATTGTGTTCATGTTACAATTATCTGACATGCTATTCTTTGGTTATAATTTTATGATGTATATTACTTGAAACAAAATCAACTTTACAAAAAACAATATCATTATAAAAAATACTCCTGTACTACTTGTTATATTTCCAATTTTCAATACATACAAGTACATTACTTCTATATTGATACATAATCTATTGATTATTCATACATCAATGTGGTTTCTATCAATGACACAATACGCATAGCAATATAAACTAACACACACAGACAATATAAATTGTATCTATGCATTTATTTTCTTCAGTTGGAAAAATAATACTATAATTCATATGCATATTTATGCTATAGTAAAGTACCATATACAGAGTTATTGTTGTTAAAAAAGGGAGGTAAAGGGAGGTAATTTACAAATGGTAATTTCACAATAGCAGGTTCGTGTGTGTCGATATTTTACCAAATTTTACCTTTTATAGTAATAATGTATTATTGAAAAATAAAAATGTAAGGCAGTAATCACAATATCTCATCATAGTTAAACGGATATTGTGACTTTAAGTTAGTTTACTGTCACAACTATTATTTGAATATATTATTATGAAACTGTTAATATGTATATTTCATTTGACTAGACTTCTGAGGACCACAGCTACTTGAGCAAATCAAATAGATCCACTCAAGTTTCCAAGAAGCAAGGCTGCCAATCCCAGATAAAGATGAGGATGATAATATCGTTCCCTTCCTATAAGGTATGTACTATATTGGATATACAGTTTCCAAGAAGCAAGGCTGCCAATCTCAGATAAAGATGAGGATGATAATATCGTTCCCTTCCTATAAGGTATGTACTATATTGGATATACAGTTTCCAAGAAGCAAGGTGGTAAAATAATAAATTGTGTCTTAATTACCTGTTTAATTTGTTTTACTTTGGACAAGTTGGCATGGATGTTACAGTATATATATAATTGTATATAATGACAATGATTTCTTCAATAATGGCTGATTAAATATGCTTCAGCTATGCCTTAGTATATACCAGTATTATCAGAATTTAAATAATTAGATAAAATTTGGTGTAAATCTTACTAACGTTCTTATTATATAGGATACATGTATATTTAGATTGAAGGCACACAGAATGAGTACAAAAGACGTGTACTAATGAGAAAACTGAGACAGGAATTTGATGTGAATACTCATCAACAATATACTGTGTTCCTGAACTTTATTGGAGAGCACAGCAACCATGTATTTGGAGAGGTATTGTACATTTCACATAACATGATTATTTCTTTATTTCACTCAAATGTGACATCCAATTAAGTTTGTAAATGTAGGTAGCAATACTTAGCTGTGTTGGACATGCAGCCAAGTGTTGCTAGATATGCAATGTAGGCAGACTATTTTGTACAACAACTGTCCTTTCGTCATTACATTTTTACTACATACATTTTGCAACTGTATTTTTCTCAATGTTGTATACAATATACTTAACGTGGCGTGATGTGCTGATGCGCCGTTAAACCAATACTCACTCACTCACTATTTTGTACTAGTAACTATATGTTATGGAATGTGGGGTTGTGTGAAAAAATACATTAATTGTGTGAGGCTTTTTGCATAGTTGCATAGTTGTCACTTGCTGAATTACCGTTGGAGTTGTTCCATTGTGAAGTATAGTAGTGCATGTTGTTTGGACTGTGATTGGTTTTTGCAGCCCTTCAAATCACATCTGACTTCATCAGATCAGGCAAATAACTACTACCTCTGTTTTATACCATATTCGCAGTCTGCTCTTATGTTTTGATTTAGTTGTACATAAATGGGGGCCTCATAGGATATGTTTGTGCAGGTAACAGGCATACTCTTTGTATGCAAAGATGGATTGACACTCATGGGCAAACTTCTTGTGGGCAAACTCTCTAGTAAAGATTTCATTTCAATGGTTCGGGTTTTATGGCCCATTCATTCTTAAATCCACATTCCCGTCATCTCTTGGCCTCATTACGATAGATTCCATGACGAATCCGGTCTTGAGAGTTACATATATTAATCTAATATGGTTTAAACTTGTTTAACAGTCGATATATCTCTATGGTTCTCGGTGCATCCTCTAATGCCAAATAGCATATTATTATTACCCAAAGATAATTCCACAGTGCATCAGGAGAGCAAATGGCAAAGACACCGAAGAATGTCCTTTTCTTGTATGGATATTTGTTCTTGCAAGGAACACAAGGAAATTAATATTCGGAAGCTTTTGTATGTGTCAGTCTTCACGATAACCCACATGCTATTGGCCATAACAATCACATATTAAGTTGATGATGTTATACTTTAGTTTGCTGGTTATGGACAACCACTTGATCAATCCATAATTGAAAAAATCAATTCGTTGGTGGTGGAAGATGGATTGCGAAATCCAAGTGAACTTATCAAGCAAATGAAGATCTTTGCCATGGAAGTTTGCCCGCAGTGTCCGCCCTCTAACAGGCGCTTTTACCCAACAACCCAGGACATACGTAACCATATGTTTCAGGCCTTGAATCACGACCGGTAAGATTAATATGTAATATTTATAACATGATTCGGTAAGTGTGTATAAAATATTTGCACAATTTCAGAACTTAGCCCAATTGACTGTACTCTCAATTCAGCACAGTAAAATTGAATGCAAGATCCTAATCAGATGGCACGTTGTGTGGAGCATATTTAAGGCACAATGTTATTCTGATAATAATTCTAAAACACTTTACTAACATAAATGTTAAAGCGACATTACATCGCAACAAGCCAAAACAATGCATTATTTACGTAGCATTGCTACTACAAATTCTTCCGAATACATTCGAACACACATATTGAATCAATAAACAGTGTGTTTGTGGTCTACAAACTTTCAAAAGTGAATGTAGGATTTCATATACCGGTCATCCACGCTCCTGAATTGACATCTCTTTGTCATTGTAGTCAATACTAAACGCGTGATACTGTCGCTTAGAGATAATAAATTTAACTAAGATTAGTCTACAAATAAATATGCATAGGCACAAATGTGAGATTTAACGGTAAATTTGTACCATAATTCTAGTTATTCGGGATACACAGGTTGTATTACACATGCCTGTCGACCCTGTTTACATTATTTTGTTATGTCAACAAACCGCGTATACGACGCTTATTTATTATTTGAAGCACTCAGTATTTGAGGCAAATATTTGGGAAAGAATTATATCATATAATAGGAAATTACATTCTGTATAAATTTGTGTTTTCACTGATGTAGTGTCACTTTAAGCTCCATAGATCCTGATCAGATGCAGTACAAGTAAAGTTTCCAAAAATTAATCGAGATAATGCAAGTCTGTGTGAAGTTAAAATATGGCTATGTTCCACTTCCTCCATAGATGCTTAGTACTACAAAAATAAGCTCTACATTTTGAGATAGTCAGAATCAAGTAAAATTACATTAGACATAGCATGTATTAATTGAATGCAACGATATTAATGATATCATTTGTGTCACATAGCTTGCATTGTAGACCATATCCTACACTATGTTATTTCATCTTATAGGAACACACATGAAGTACTCACATGTAGAGCAATCTGATTGGTTCCCATAATAAAACTTCATCTCTAATCTAGCAGTTGACTTGACAGTTTCAATTATTATGATACAGTTAGACTTTTGAAAGGCAGCACATTTTAAAAAATCACTTGCTTGTATGATATGAGATTTAAAATTAGTTTTGCACAAATGTCACCATGAGCATGTGTTGCCAACTTGCCACCTCAAAGGCCCCACAAGTATACTATGTCAATATTGACTATGTAACTGGTGGCAAGCTTTTGTGATCACTGAACATGCCCATTCTTCAATATGCTTCATTCTATATTGTACCGACACCCACTCAGCAGGGGCAGACTTGTTCTATGAACACACAATTGTAGGCTTTTGCAAACAATATAGTTCCAGATTGTTCACAAACAACTTAGTTGCAGATCTTCCAAATGATCTATGATGGTGGTTATTTTTCTGATATATATCGTAAAAGACTTGATTGAATTGCAAACAACATAGATCTTCAGCAGCACATACCGTTGTATTGCAGCTGATCTGGATGTATGTTTCCATGCAATTGGCTTGCAAATGCCTTTAAGCAATTTCATAAAACTGCTATTGGCATAATTTGGGGATACTGCATATGTTCTTAATTCAAATAATTTTCTTAAATTTTAAGATATAGTGCTGATGACCAGCAAAATTTGATGGGGCTGATTTCTTCATGGCAAACCAGGTCACCCAGCGACAAGTATTTCTTTCGTCCTGCGTAAGTAATAAAAATGATTGATTTTTCGGTATTTTTACTACATCTGAGCGGGTTCATATAAGATATGGCTGCCATCTGTTTGTTGTCCAACAATTATCTTGTTTAATACCCCTGACCAAAATTGAATCATAGTGTGTATGGCTGCAAGATCTTGGGCAAGTTTGATGGTTGCTAATGGTGACCAAGTTACGTGAATTAGTCAAAGCCCTATTCCAATATGAAGACATGTAATAAAATAAACTATATTGCATACTGTTTATTGACTGGTAGAGAATACTTGTATAATATTTAAACTTATAGAATGTAGTAGGGACAGCATTGATTCTATACCAGGTAGATAAGTAATGGTTCTAGCCATGAGAATAATATGTGCTGTATGTTTCATGTGTCATTAACCACTGTACAGTAACTTACTTTTGCTTGAAAACAAATATGGTAAATGTGTGGATATTGCAGTGTGGTAAATTGGTTCCCAGATTTCCCATTAAGAAATGTAGGGTATTTACTCATGCAGGACAGTAAGTCCAAATGTTGTCAAATAAGATTTGGGTTAGAGATCATTCTTCCTAATACATGTTCAACAATTGGGATGGAATGGGGAAAATGTCATCATTCTATGACGGTTGGGGTGGGTTTATTCTGTTTTCAAAGCTCCACACTTTTGCCATGTGTAAATAGTTAATGACATTTCCATAAATGGATTTATTATTACCTGTTATCTCACCATTAAGTATTAAAGCTGTTGATAAATGCTTAGATGCATGTAATTTGACTTGAACCCCTAGTTGCATTGACGCATCTCTCATGTCCATCAATGTCATTTTTAATGTTCATGCATTATAACAAATTTCAAAATTAATGCACACTCTCACG
>CM026396.1:41582662-41604482 GCA_014843695.1 Archivesica marissinica
CCCTCACACTCCTGATATTATACACCTGGAGTATATAGGTAGAGCATATATATCCCTCACACTCCTGATATTATACACCTGGAGTATATAGGTAGAGCATATATATCCCTCACACTCCTGATATTATACACCTGGAGTATATAGGTAGAGCATATATATCCCTCACACTCCTGATATTATACACCTGGAGTATATAGGTAGAGCATATATATCCCTCACACTCCTGATATTATACACCTGGAGTATATAGGTAGAGCATATATATCCCTCACACTCCTGATATTATACACCTGGAGTATATAGGTAGAGCATATATATCCCTCACACTCCTGATATTATACACCTGGAGTATATAGGTAGAGCATCTATATCACTCACACTCATGATATTATACACCTGGAGTATATAGGTAGAGCATATATATCACTCACACTCATGATATTATACACCTGGAGTATATAGGTAGAGCATCTATATCACTCACTCTGATATTATACACCTGGAGTATATAGGTAGAGCATTATATCACTCACACTCATGATATTATACACCTGGAGTATATAGGTAGAGCATCTATATCACTCACACTCATGATATTATACACCTGGAGTATATAGGTAGAGCATCTATATCACTCACACTCATGATATTTGTTTTTGGGTTTGTGTCACATGATATTATACACCTGGAGTATATAGGTAGAGCATTATATCACTCATGATATTATACACCTGGAGTATATAGGTAGAGCATTATATCACTCAGATATTATTGGGTTGGTGGTTTTTTTGTATTATACACCTGAGTATATAGGTAGAGCATTATTCACTTGATATTATACACCTGGAGTATATAGGTAGAGCATATATATCACTCATGATATATACACCTGGAGTATATAGGTAGAGCATATATATCACTCATGATATTATACACCTGGAGTATATAGGTAGAGCATATATATCACTCACACTCATGATATTATACACCTGGAGTATATAGGTAGAGCATTATTCACTCACACTCATGATATTATACACCTGGAGTATATAGGTAGAGCATATATATCACTCACACTCATGATATTATACACCTGGAGTATATAGGTAGAGCATATATATCCTCACACTCATGATATTATACACCTGGAGTATATAGGTAGAGCATATATATCACTCACACTCATGATATTATACACCTGGAGTATATAGGTAGAGCATCTATATCACTCACACTCATGATATTATACACCTGGAGTATATAGGTAGAGCATCTATATCACTCACACTCATGATATTATACACCTGGAGTATATAGGTAGAGCATATATATCACTCACACTCATGATATTATACACCTGGAGTATATAGGTAGAGCATTATTCACTCACACTCATGATATTATACACCTGGAGTATATAGGTAGAGCATCTATATCACTCACACTCATGATATTATACACCTGGAGTATATAGGTAGAGCATATATATCACTCACACTCATGATATTATACACCTGGAGTATATAGGTAGAGCATATATCACTCACACTCATGATATTATACACCTGGAGTATATAGGTAGAGCATATATATCACTCACACTCATGATATTATACACCTGGAGTATATAGGTAGAGCATATATATCTACACTCATGATATTATACACCTGGAGTATATAGGTAGAGCATATATATCACTCACACTCATGATATTATACACCTGGAGTATATAGGTAGAGCATCTATATCACTCACACTCATGATATTATACACCTGGAGTATATAGGTAGAGCATATATATCACTCACACTCATGATATTATACACCTGGAGTATATAGGTAGAGCATCTATATCACTCACACTCATGATATTATACACCTGGAGTATATAGGTAGAGCATATATATCACTCATACTCATGATATTATGTCTAAAGACAAGCAGTATTTTCTTGCAGCAATTTCCTTAAACTGCGCCATCAAGCTGGAGTGGATAGTGAAGCTCCACAAAACTGGCACATAGAATCTGCAGAGAGACAGCGTGTCATGTGGAGTATATGTTTTGAAGGTAAATGTAAAGCAAGTCATTAGTAACTCTCATTATACCCCTTGGTAACACCCGCAAATGAAGAATTAGTCCATCCGTCTCTCCATTCAGTTTGGCATTACTCTTCTTCTTTTTTTTATCTTCTATTACAAGAATATACATTAATATATTGATGAGTATGATGCGTATCAACAATTATTTACAGTAGATTTAAATCATGTATTACAAAGATAGTGTTTCATAAATGATGGTTCCTAGTCAAAAAGGTAAAATCCAACAGTAAGATTGTTTCCATTTGCAAATAATTTTAAAATTGAGTATGGTTACTAAGGAATCGACCGCCGGGGCTTATAGAACTGTTTTGTATATTTGGCCATGTATATACATGTATTATCCGATATGAAGATTTTCATTTAGATTGATATCGACACTCTTTTCTCAACTATACTATAACAATCTCATTATCTGTCATGAATGTTGCCGGATAGGAGCTCTACTTTTCTCATATTTATCATTATCTGTCTGTTTTGCCGGATAGGAGCTCTACTTTCTGATATTTATCGTTACAGCTTGCTGAAAAATATTTACAGTCACAAACTGTACTATTTTCCTGGACCAAACAGGATGTGGTCAGTGCCAGAGAAAGCATTGCCCGGCGACTAATTGCAGAAGGTATCCCAACTCAACCCACCTCTGCAAGTCCCTCAAACACCGATACAAGTAATGAGCATCAGGAGGACATAGCAGTTACAGCCAACAGTAATAAGGTGGTGTTATCAAGTTTGTCAATTATTTTTATTTATGTTCATTAACGCAGTAGGTCATTATATTGAGAGACCACTTACTAAAGGTTGTGGGTTCGAATCACAATACCAACAATAACTGTGGGTGGTACTTGAGAATGTACCAAGATGCAATCATGGAGAGCACCCTTTGCTTCAATTATAAACTTAAGCAAATGGATAGAATACAGTATGGATCTTTATACAGTCAAACCTGTGTTAGTGGTCACCTCTATTAAGCAGCAAGCCTGTATTAAGCAGCCAGATTCCCAAATTGCTATTTTATTATATGTCTGACCTCTATTAAGCATCCACCTGTGCTAAGCAGCCACTTTCTGTGATTCCCCTGGCTGGCTGCTTAACACAGGTTTATTATATGTCTGACCTCTATTAAGCATCCACCTGTGCTAAGCAGCCACTTTCTGTGATTCCCCTGGCTGGCTGCTTAACACAGGTTTATTATATGTCTGACCTCTATTAAGCATCCACCTGTGCTAAGCAGCCACTTTCTGTGATTCCCCTGGCTGGCTGCTTAACACAGGTTTATTATATGTCTGACCTCTATTAAGCATCCACCTGTGCTAAGCAGCCACTTTCTGTGATTCCCCTGGCTGGCTGCTTAACACAGGTTTATTATATGTCTGACCTCTATTAAGCATCCACCTGTGCTAAGCAGCCACTTTCTGTGATTCCCCTGGCTGGCTGCTTAACACAGGTTTATTATATGTCTGACCTCTATTAAGCATCCACCTGTGCTAAGCAGCCACTTTCTGTGATTCCCCTGGCTGGCTGCTTAACACAGGTTTATTATATGTCTGACCTCTATTAAGCATCCACCTGTGCTAAGCAGCCACTTTCTGTGATTCCCCTGGCTGGCTGCTTAACACAGGTTTATTATATGTCTGACCTCTATTAAGCATCCACCTGTGCTAAGCAGCCACTGTCTGTGATTCCCCTGGCTGGCTGCTTAACACAGGTTTGTTTGACTACGTATCTATACAATATTAAAAACTGATTGTAAATTTCGATTTCTCGCGTGTCATTGTATTTGCCAATATGGCACATGAACAACATCCAACATTACAATACATGAATAAATATGTGATAAACCTTGTAAGGTAATGTTATTATATACTGTTGAACTTAATTGCCTCGAACTCAGTTAACTAGAATACCCTGTTGAATGTCTATAATGCATATTGTTCTACCTTCGATAATTCGAACACAGATAACTGAAACTCCGTCGTATAAACACGAGAGAAGGATATAGGTGTATTGTATAATAATATCTGTTAGCAAGTGCCTACTTGTATATCCGCTATCCAGTTGATTCATCACCAACTATCTATAGTTACCAGTATATTCCGTCGGACCGGGAACTATGAGAGATGGTACGGTGGTCGCCAGATATGACAGATGGGTTTTCATCCAGGTACTCCAGTTTCCTCCCACACTAATGATCACATGATTTCATCCGCGCCAACGAGAGTGATTAATATAAGTTGTTAAACCTTGTTTCGCAATTGTTGTAAAATAATAAATTTTAAACTTTAGAATATATCGCATTGTGTATTTATTAATCAATAATTTTAGGAAGACAAGCAAGATCCTAGGATAAGAAAAAGGAAGGATCAGGTAATCCCAGGAACTTATATAGGCCGAACTTTATCCCATGTGCAGGTGCACGAATATTGTAAACACTTTGCAATGCTTCATTCAGCTATATGATGTGTTGTGGTGTGTATGTATTACATTCAGCTATATGATGTGTTGTGGTGTGTATGTATAGATGTATTACATTCAGCTATATGATGTGTTGTGGTGTGTATGTATAGATGTATTACATTCAGCTATATGATGTGTTGTGGTGTGTATGGATAGACGTATTAGTTTGTGTTGGTCTTAACAATGCATGCACAGATTGTCATAGTATCTCAGAAATGTTTGAATCATGTTGGAGAATTGAATCTTCGGATGTACTGAGCCCATTCATTTGGAAACGTTTGTTGTTAATGGAATTTATATAAGAAACTTTAATCAATTATTTGCATATTAGTCAACTTTTGTACTCATTCACATTTTCTACAAACACTTCTTATAAATTGTAATGTGCATGTTCATCGGGTTGACCATCACGAGTGTAAAATTAGTAAAACATGGCTATGAAGATGATAAATGATATTGAGCTGATATTTTACAATATACGAAAGTCATACTATTGTAAAGGCTATTATTGAAAAGAAGCCGCAAGTATTGATTAGGAAATGTCACGTTTTGTGTTGCAGGTCGACATTCCAGAAATGGAATGTCCTTCTATGGGTGAAGTTGAAGACCATATCAGACAACTTGTGGCATTTGAGAGGGCTGACTCCGAAGACCATACTTTGGCTGGAGAGCTGGAAGACCAAAGTGGAGCTATCCCAGTCTTCTATTTAAACCCGGCCATTCAATATTTCTGTGACATCCAAAGACCGAAGGGGAAAACGTTTGCCGTTAAGCACACTGGATGGGGTCCTTTTATTGTTCTTTCACATGATGAATTTGATGATTTTATATCATTTAAAGCAAAATTGGATATCGAGCAACTTTTGTTGTTAGATATTCCTCTTCAGTATTTCCTGAAAATGCATGACAAACCTGTTAACATAAAATATCATACAGAAAATGTTGTGCAAGTCAATTCTCATGTGAAAGAACAGTACAATGAATGGTTGCAAGAAAATAAAGATAGACTAGAATAATTATAGAAGATGTTTATTTAGGAAATAATATTTGTCTTGCCGTGGTATATCGGCGAATAAACTATGTCCCTTTTTACAGTTAGAACAAAATGTGGTTAAAGTGTTTTAGCAAGTTGGATTTTCTCCAGAACCACTCATTGAACCACTATGTCATGTAATTGAACAGAATTATGTCCCTTTTTACAGTTAGAACAAAATGTGGTTAAAGTGTTTTAGCAAGTTGGATTTTCTCCAGAACCACTCATTGAACCACTATGTCATGTAATTGAACAGAATTATGTCCCTTTTTACAGTTAGAACAAAATGTGGTTAAAGTGTTTTAGCAAGTTGGATTTTCTCCAGAACCACTCATTGAACCACTATGTCATGTAATTGAACAGAATTATGTCCCTTTTTACAGTTAGAACAAAATGTGGTTAACGTGTTTTAGCAAGTTGGCTTTTCTCCTCAACCAATCATTCCATGTTAATGAAATTTCACATAAATGTTCCATATCAAAATATATCCTCTATATAAATCCATACACTACACTGTGGCCCACACAGCCATCTGGTCTGCCCACATATTTGGTTTGACTTACACATCCTGTAAAGTTTTGCGTGGAAGTTATTATCGTGGAAATATCTGATAGGTTTTCTGTTGAAACCTTGGCATATGAATCACTAACAGAGAATCATATTCACAATCAATCCACCTACACTGTATGCTATGGTTAGCATGTTGTGACACTAACACAGACTCATATTCACAATCAATCCACATACACTGTATGATATGGTTAGCATGTTGTGACACTAACAGAGACTCATATTCACAATCAATCCGCCTACACTGTATGATATGGTTAGCATGTTGTGACACTAACAGAGACTCATATTCACAATCAATCCACCTACACTGTATGATATGGTTAGCATGTTGTGACACTAACACAGACTCATATTCACAATCAATCCACATACACTGTATGATATGGTTAGCATGTTGTGACACTAACAGAGACTCATATTCACAATCAATCCACCTACACTGTATGATATGGTTAGCATGTTGTGACACTAACAGAGAATCATATTCACAATCAATCCACCTACACTGTATGATATGGTTAGCATGTTGTGACACTAACAGAGACTCATATTCACAATCAATCCACCTACACTGTATGATATGGTTAGCATGTTGTGACACTAACAGAGACTCATATTCACAATCAATCCGCCTACACTGTATGATATGGTTAGCATGTTGTGACACTAACAGAGACTCATATTCACAATCAATCCGCCTACACTGTATGCTATGGTTAGCATGTTGTGACACTAACAGAGACTCATATTCACAATCAATCCACATACACTGTATGATATGGTTAGCATGTTGTGACACTAACAGAGACTCATATTCACAATCAATCCACATACACTGTATGATATGGTTAGCATGTTGTGACACTAACACAGACTCATATTCACAATCAATCCACATACACTGTATGCTATGGTTAGCATGTTGTGACATTAACAAGATAACATTGTTTCAAACAACGCTCGTCTCGCCAACATACAATATAACTTGCTTGACAACATTAATGCAAATTTCCCAATTGTTCAACGTGATGTTCTTCCGAGCTCTTTTTCAGTTTGCGTTCTTTCTATCAGGACATATTTAGATATTTGCGTGTTGTTATATTTTGATCTAGATTTGGTTGTAGATATTGTCATATATAGAGATTATATTAATTAGGATGTAGATATAATGATATATGTCTATTTGTGTATATAATCTATTGGATACACACCTGTGTTGTGACGATTCGTCTTTTTGGTTTTATTATGCCATGCACCAAGGTATACCACAAATCCTCATAACCCATGTAATGTTGTCCACGTACAATCCTCATGACCCATGTAATGTTGCACCAAGGTATACCACAAATCCTCATAACCCATGTAATGTTGTCCACGTACAATCCTCATGACCCATGTAATGTTGTCCACGTACAATCCTCATGACCCATGTAATGTTGTCCACGTACAATCCTCATGACCCATGTAATGTTGTCCAGGTACAATCCTCATGACCCATGTAATGTTGTCCACGTACAATCCTCATGACCCATGTAATGTTGTCCATGTACAATCTGTTGCACCAAGGTATACCACAAATCCTCATAACCCATGTAATGTTGTCCACGTACAATCCTCATGACCCATGTAATGTTGTCCACGTACAATCTGTTGCACCAAGGTATACCACAAATCCTCATAACCCATGTAATGTTGTCCACGTACAATCCTCATGACCCATGTAATGTTGCACCAAGGTATACCACAAATCCTCATAACCCATGTAATGTTGCCCAAGTACAATCCTCATGACCCATGTAATGTTGTCCACGTACAATCCTCATGACCCATGTAATGTTGCCCAAGTACAATCCTCATGACCCATGTAATGTTGTCCACGTACAATCCTCATGACCCATGTAATGTTGTCCAAGTACAATCCTCATGACCCATGTAATGTTGTCCACGTACAATCCTCATGACCCATGTAATGTTGTCCAGGTACACTCCTCATGACCCATGTAATGTTGCCCAAGTGCAATCCTCATAACCCATGTAATGTTGTCCAGGTACACTCCTCATGACCCATGTAATGTTGTCCAAGTACAATCCTCATGACCCATGTAATGTTGTCCACGTACAATCCTCATGACCCATGTAATGTTGTCCACGTACAATCCTCATGACCCATGTAATGTTGTCCACGTACAATCCTCATGACCCATGTAATGTTGCCCAAGTGCATTACTGAGGCTGATCTCTCATACACGTGTGTGTATACATTACCTAGCTATGCTAGACGACAGTTACCCACAACAGCCATGCACTCTCACTACTTTTAAGAATTTCACCGTACACTCTCTCTACTCCAAAGTATTACTCGATATGCGCATATCATACATGCACTCTCATTACTTCGATTACATTCTCTCTACTCCTAAGGTTGGCATTGTCTTTGTATGGACCCGTGGTTTCCTGTGCTTGTTCTCTCCTACAAGTATATGTACTAGGAAGAATATGAGCATGTTATCATCGCACTCTCTCTGTGAAGCATGTAACTAAATAGTATGGTAGCGGCTTTTAATTTTGGTATGGAGGCGTGGCTAAACAAATCACCGTACACTCTCAAGAACGAATTCACCACGCAATCTCTCTACTTAATTACTCTACTTAATTACTACCGCGAGGTGAAATTCCGAGGTGAGTGATATTTCCTTCACTAATTATTGTCGTTTATTTATTCATTCATGAATAAGCTACTGTTATTTTGCAAGTATGTGACAATAATCAGTCTTGAAAATGAGTATATTTAAATTAGTATCGATACGTGTGTACACTATAGTTGAATCAGGTTGACGACGAATGTGGAATGAAAAAACATCTTCAGTGCAATGTGATTTGTATGTATGTATGTTCCATTAATGTCAAACCCCTTGCGGGGACGTAGGCATGATTTCCTGGGCAAGCTTAGCCGACCTAAGTGGTTAACCAGTACTAAGCAATGTGTGTGAGGTGCCTTGCTCAATGACACTGCATACGTGGCCTGACCGAGTATCGAACCCGGGACCGATCGATTCCAAATCCGATGCTCTACCACTGGACCACGGATGATATTGTACAATAAATGCATCTGATTACTTTGTGTGTATCGTTTTCAACATAACCAAGGTATACTAATCATGACTGATTGTTCGGCAGTAATAAGTTGAAGTAATAATCTGATAACGCAGCGGCGTAGCTGTTATTACCTGGTACTTCACTACTTGGCAATCCCATTGACAGATTATTGTTATCACAGATTTTCCAGGCTTTGAAAATAATTTCTAGTTGTCCAGCAGTCTCCCTCCGTTAAGCAGCCACCTCCCTTAAGCAGCCAATTTGTGCCCTTCCCAAGAGTGGCTGCTTAAGAGAGGTTCCACTGTATTCAAGTATGGTCTATGTCACCTCACTTAACGGACAAAATGAGCATAACCCAGTAGTCTGTTCTGTACAATATTGCAACTCGCAATGCCATATCCCCGCAAGTACCCTCTCATCAGTACGTTAAACCGAGGTCTCGGTTCGGTGTTTTACACCATGCACGTAAAAGAACCAGAGGAGATTCTGGAATAGGTCTCTGTCTGTATCATTGCACTATCCTCCAAAAATCTAAAATAACTAATCTCTTCAGGAGGCGTCGCTCATATGGGCAACCGGTAGCGACGATAAATAAACGTAAAACACAAATTTCATCAAATTCTCAGCTTCTGTTATTGGTGTAATTGAAGATCGCCGTCGCCTATCTTGGTGTGTATTATATACATAATGCTAATATTACACGATATTCTCTCTTAGTTGTGTGGTTTGCCAATACATGCCCGAAGCTAGGCCTACTGTTAATCATTGCCGGGTATGTACATTGATACCGGGGACAAGTTTCTACCTAGCCTGGGTTCCAGCCTGTCCATTTTGCACTAATTTACTTCTGGCAAAATGATATGTTTCCAGGCTAGTTTCTAACAGATCCCATGTTGCATAGTTGACCTCAAGTACAGTGACACACATGCTTGGTATATCAAGTAACGTTTACTTTGTACATCTGAATCGTTGCCGGGGATGTACACTGGAACCCGGGACACGTTTCTAACAGATCCCATGTTGCATAGTCGACCTCAAGTACAGTGACACACATGCTTGGTATATCAAGTAACGTTTACTTTGTACATCTGAATCGTTGCCGGGGATGTACACTGGAACCCGGGACACGTTTCTAACAGATCCCATGTTGCATAGTCGGCCTCAAGTACAGTGACACACATGCTTGGTATATCAAGTAACGTTTACTTTGTACACCTGAATCACCAACGTAAGCTTGCTATTTTATATACAGAACTCAGTGAGTTCTTGCATTCTCTGAGACATGGCCCTCGTGGTTATAACACTTGTCTCAGACCTCAAGCTCAAGCTCAAGTGATCTGATTGGTTGATGCTGAATATTACTGCCAGCTGAACCAATCAGACGCTTGAGACTCTGAGCTTTGAGATTGGAGAACAGTTTTATAACCACCAGGCATGGATCAATGATGGTTGAATAACTCAATTTCACAGGATGGCAATATCGTACCCAAACATCCACAAACCAGAACGTCTTGATCGAACCGGATACTCGAATCGTAGCGTAATACATACAACATACTATCCACTACGTCGAATTGATCTTGAGATGAATCGTCTTGAATGTATCTGGCTTGAAATGTTTGTCAGTAGTTACTGTAATAAACATATCATCTTTGCGTTATTATATCGTCCGCCTAACTTTTGAAATGTTTGTCAGTAGTTACTGTAATAAACATATCATCTTTGCGTTATTATATCGTCCGCCTAACTTTTGAAATGTTTGTCAGTAGTTACTGTAATAAACATATCATCTTTGCGTTATTATATCGTCCGCCTAACTTTTGAAATGTGTGTCAGTAGTTACTGTAATAAACATATCATCTTTGCGTTATTATATCGTCCGCCTAACTCAGACACAATTTTAACAATTTATTGAGGACTCCATTGGATTAGAAGTTGATACAAATGATTCACATTTTACTAACGCTTGCTACTTCAACTACACTGTTCTCAAACCTGGACCAAACCTTAAAATGGTTTCCATTACACAAGAATTCAATAATGAACAGGTCATAACAGATGTTTCCATTACACAAGAATTCTTGACTAGGTCAGACTGACCATGACTAGGTCAGACTGGCCATGACTAGATCAGACTGACCATGACTAGGTCAGACTGGCCATGACTAGATCAGACTGGCCATGACTAGATCAGACTGACCATGACTAGATCAGACTGACCATGACTAGATAAGACTGACCATCACTAGACCAGACTGACCATCACTAGATCAGACTGACCATGACTAGATAAGACTGACCATCACTAGACCAGACTGACCATCACTAGATCAGACTGACCATGACTAGATCATACTTACCATGCATACAACAACTTGACCATGACTAGACCAGACTTACAATGCATACAACAGCATGACTATGACTAGACCAAACTTACCATGCCTACAACAGCATGACTATGACTAGACCAAACTTACCATGCCTACAACAGCATGACTATGACTAGACCAGACTTACCATGCCTACAACAGCATGACTATGACTAGACCAAACTTACCATGCCTACAACAGCATGACTATGACTAGACCAAACTTACCATGCCTACAACAGCCTGACCATGACTAGACCAGACTTACTATGCCTACAACAGCCTGACTATGACTAGACCAGACTTACCATGCCTCAAACAGCATGACCATGACCAGACCAGACTTACCATGCCTAAAACAGCATGACTATGACTAGACCAGACTTAACATGCCTACAACACCCTAACCATGAATAGACCAGACTTACAATGCATACAACAGCCTGACTATGACTAGACCAGACTTACCATGCATACAACAGCCTGACTATGACTAGACCAGACTTACAATGCATACAACAGCCTGACTATGACTAGACCAGACTTACCATGCATACAACAGACTGACTATGACTAGACCAGACTTAACATGCCTACAACACCCTAACCATGAATAGACCAGACTTACAATGCATACAACAGCCTGACTATGACTAGACCAGACTTACCATGCATACAACAACATGACCATGACTAGACCAGACTTACCATGCCTACAACAGCCTGACCATGACTAGATCAGATTTACCATGCCTACAGCACCCTGACCATGACTAGACCAGACTTACCATGCCTACAACAGCCTGACCATGACTAGACCAGACTTAACATGCCTACAACACCCTCACCATGAATAGACCAGACTTACAATGCCTACAACAGCCTGACTATGACTAGACCAGACTTAACATGCCTACAACACCCTAACCATGAATAGACCAGACTTACAATGCATACAACAGCCTGACTATGACTAGACCAGACTTACCATGCATACAACAACATGACCATGACTAGACCAGACTTACCATGCCTACAACAGCCTGACCATGACTAGATCAGATTTACAATGCCTACAGCACCCTGACCATGACTAGACCAGACTTACCATGCCTACAACAGCCTGACCATGACTAGACCAGACTTAACATGCCTACAACACCCTAACCATGAATAGACCAGACTTACAATGCCTACAACAGCCTGACTATGACTAGACCAGACTTACCATGCATACAACAGCCTGACTATGACTAGACCAGACTTACCATGCATACAACAGTCTGACTATGACAATACCAGACTTACCATGCCTAAAACAGCATGACTATGACTAGACCAGACTTACCATGCATACAACACACTGACTATGACTAGACCAGACTTACCATGCATACAACAACATGAACATGACTAGACCAGACTTACCATGCATACAACAGCCTGACTATGACTAGACCAGACTTACCATGCTTACAACAGCCTGACCATGACTAGACCAGACTTACCATGCATACAACAGCCTGACTATGACTAGACCAGACTTACCATGCATACAACAGTCTGACTATGACTATACCAGACTTACCATGCATACAACAACATGAACATGACTAGACCAGACTTACCATGCATACAACAGCCTGACTATGACTAGACCAGACTTACCATGCTTACAACAGCCTGACCATGACTAGACCAGACTTACCATGCATACAACAGCCTGACTATGACTAGACCAGACTTACCATGCATACAACAGTCTGACTATGACTATACCAGACTTACCATGCCTAAAACAGCATGACTATGACTAGACCAGACTTACCATGACTAGACCAGACTTACCATGCATACAACAACATGAACATGACTAGACCAGACTTACCATGCATACAACAGCCTGACTATGACTAGACCAGACTTACCATGCTTACAACAGCCTGACCATGACTAGATCAGACTTACCATGCCTACAACAGCCTGACCATGACTGGACCAGACTTACCATGTCTAGAACAGCCTGACCATGACTAGACCAGACTTACCATGGCTACAACAGTCTGACAATGACTGAAATGTTTGTCAGTATTAATAGACATACCCTATTTGGGTTAAACTATCGTCCGCCTAACGTCTGTATAATAAATAAAAACGAGTGCGCTCAATGGTACGCAACGACATTATATCTATAATCCATGAACGGTAATGTGTCACCTAGTTTATACAAATTTATTTTAGCTCGATTGTGAAACTAGTTCTTACAACTTATATTATTCACTCTCGAGACATCATTCCTGGTGGATTCCATCGCCACAAGGGAGAGCGAAGATTAATACAAGATGTTAAACCTTGCTTTGCAATCGTTTATTTGTAAACTAAATAAAAATTTAAACTCGTAATAGTTTATACAAATTTACGGCCATTCGCACATGAATCGAACGCGCTACCACAGCGCTATCACGACATCCACACTCTCATTTTGACTATATTAAACATGCAAAGCATGGGAAGGAGTTAATTAAGTTTATGATAGATCGTAAATCTCGTGAAGTCATATACATGTAAATTATTTGACCAATTCTTGAGAATGCTGCTATTGTGTGACCGTATCACCCCAGGTTCTATATTCGATTATCTAGTTCATAAACGAAGCCGTCGAAATATAACAACAGATTTACTCGGATGTAATTACACAATATAACACTTTACATCAAAGTCTACGCATGATGAGTATTATGATACCAACGTGTCTCCTACTCATGATACAGCCTTACTCATACCCAGTCTGGTCAAAGTATCACATTACAAACTTCAGAAACCAGCCAATGCCATCGTCACCAGCCTTACTCATACCCAGTCTGGTCAAAGTATCACATTACAAACTTCAGCAACCAGCCATGGCCATCTTCACCAGCCTTCGCGTGATTTACCACAGCTATCAACAGTAACAACACCACGGAGGATTCCAGAAATTTCAGCAACCAGCCAAGGCCATCTTCACCAGCCTTCGCGTGATTTACCACAGCTATCAACAGTAACAACACCACGGAGGATTCCAGAAATTTCAGCAACCAGCCAAGGCCATCTTCACCAGCCTTCGCGTGATTTACCACAGCTATCAACAGTAACAACACAGCGTAGGATTCCAGAAACGTCAGCAACCAGCCAAGGCCATCTTCACCAGCCTTCGCGTGATTTACCACAGCTATCAACAGTAACAACACCACGGAGGATTCCAGAAATTTCAGCAACCAGCCAAGGCCATCTTCACCAGCCTTCGCGTGATTTACCACAGCTATCAACAGTAACAACACAGCGTAGGATTCCAGAAACGTCAGCAACCAGCCAAGGCCATCTTCACCAGCCTTCGCGTGATTTACCACAGCTATCAACAGTAACAACACCACGTAGGATTCCAGAAACGTCAGCAACCAGCCAAGGCCATCTTCACCAGCCTTCGCGTGATTTACCACAGTTATCACCAGTAACAACACCACGTAGGATTCCAGAAACGTCAGCAACCAGCCAAGGCAATCTTCACCAGCCTTCGCGTGATTTACCACAGCTATCAACAGTAACAACACCACGTAGGATTCCAGAACTTTCAGCAACCAGCAACTTTTTAGGCAATCTTCACCAGCCTTCGCGTGATTTACCACAGCTATCAACAGTAACAACACCACGTAGGATTCCAGAACCTTCAGCAACCAGCCAAGGCCATCTTCACCAGCCTTCGCGTGATTTACCACAGTTATCAACAGTAACAACACAGCGTAGGATTCCAGAAACGTCAGCAACCAGCCAAGGTAATCTTCACCAGCCTTCGCGTGATTTACCACAGCTATCAACAGTAACAACACAGCGTAGGATTCCAGAAACTTCAGCAACCAGCCAAGGCCATCTTCCCCAGCCATTACTCCACATAATGTGGCAACACCCCACAGCAGTAGGGTTGTAGAAGGTACATAACAGAGCACCCACATTGAAACCTTGGTCTTAAAACTGGATATATGAAGTATTTAAGGGGAAATGTTAGTTCCATAGTGTATTGTAAACCTAGAAACTATTTCGCGCGAATTTGCAACTCTTCTGATATGTTAAAGCGACACTACATCGGTGAAAAAAAATTCTACAGAATGTATTTTCCTATTATATGGTATAATTTCCCCCCAAATATTTGCCTCAAATACTGAATATTTCAACTAATAAGCAAAAGTCGTATACACGGTTTGTTGACATAACAGAATGTAAACATGGTTGACATTCATGCGTAATACAACTCGTGTATCCTGAATAACTCGATTTATGGTATAGATTTACCGTTATATCTTACATGTGTGCCTATGCATATTTATTTGTAGACTAGTCAACTGGTTGAGCATTATATGAAATCCTACTTTCACTTTATTGATTCAGTGTTAGTGTTCGAATGTATTCGGAAGAATTTGCAGTAGCAACGAATTTATACTTGAAAACATGGATTTTATTTGCTTTTTGCGATGTAATGTCGCTTTAATATTATGGAAATATATATATATATTGGTTTACCAAGTAGATTTGTAGATATAGGGAAGTAAAAGTATACATGTATATATACTTGTCTTACTATAATATAAACCTTGTCTCGATGTATCTGTTTATAGACATGCGCAGCAACGCGTGGTTGTGCATGTGCCGCTGCATTAAAAACAAAAAAATCTGTAAATTTCTTGAGAAAATGTTTGGTTGTAATAATATGTGTTTCATGTGTATAATATATGACTAATCTAAAATATGTTGAATTGTGTATGTATACTGTAAATATATGTTGTGTATGTATACTGTAAATATATATTGTGTATGTATACTGTAAATATATGTTGTGTATGTATACTGTAAATATATATTGTGTATGTATACTGTAAATATATATTGTGTATGTATACTGTAAATATATGTTGTGTATGTATACTGTAAATATATGTTGTGTATGTATACTGTAAATATATGTTGTGTATGTATACTGTAAATATATATTGTGTATGTATACTGTAAATATATGTTGTGTATGTATACTGTAAATATATGTTGTGTATGTATACTGTAAATATATGTTGTGTATGTATACTGTAAGTATATGTTGTGTATGTATACTGTAAGTATATGTTGTGTATGTATACTGTAAGTATATGTTGTGTATGTATACTGTAAGTATATGTTGTGTATGTATACTGTAAGTATATGTTGTGTATGTATACTGTAAGTATATGTTGTGTATGTATACTGTAAATATATGTTGTGTATGTATACTGTAAGTATATGTTGTGTATGTATACTGTAAGTATATGTTGTGTATGTATACTGTAAGTATATGTTGTGTATGTATATGTCATAGCCTGGAATTGGATCGCAATCATAGCAATCGTTAATAAACCATCAATAAACGTTACAGGGAATATATTCAGTTGTTTTATTGTTTCCCCCCCCCCTGTATATTATGTCCGTTCTGGCGTTCCATACTTAAAATATATCCTTTGCAACTTGTGTATATGTAAAATGTATTTATAAATGGTCATACTAACAATTTGCATGTGACATATTCTAACCAATCACTATTGTTGGTCACTTTCAGGTCAGCTTTGGAATGGATGATAAATCGCCATTTTGGGCGTATATTTACAATACATTGTTATGACTATATTGGATATATAGCCAGGTAAAAATAGTTTTTGTGATTTATAAACTTCAGTCTATTCATTAGGTTGATATCGAATTGATAGTCACCTGTAATTGTATGCATTTTGAAATGTAAACTTGCTCGTGTATTTTCAATAGATGCTACGCTCTAACACACATGAATGTATTGTTTACATATGTTGACATCTGTCAAACTAATAAGAATGTGATTTGTGCATTATATGATTTGTTAATTTACTTTGTATGAAAATCAATGTATTTTCAGGAAAGGAAGTAAATAAAAAGTCATCATCCCGTATAAATTATTGCGTCGAGTCTTCACTCAAACCCACCCCCTCGAGATACTGTAAATATATATTGTGTATGTATACTGTAAATATATATTGTGTATATATACTGTAAATATATGTTGTGTATGTATACTGTAAATATATGTTGTGTATGTATACTGTAAATATATATTGTGTATGTATACTGTAAATATATTTGTGTATGTATACTGTAAATATATATTGTGTATGTATACTGTAAATATATGTTGTGTATATATACTGTAAATATATATTGTGTATGTATACTGTAAATATGGAGTCAGAGGTCAAACATTAAGGTGGATTAAGAGTTTTCTAGATAATAGACTCCAGTCAGTTGTCCTTAATGGTACTAGTTCAGAGGCCATTCCGGTGTCCTCTGGAGTCCCACAGGGATCCGTACTTGGACCCCTGCTTTTCCTAGCCTACATAAACGACCTCCCACAAAACATCAGTTCCAAAGTCCGCATCTTTGCAGATGATACTGCAGTATATCTATCACTGACATCTGCAAATGAATCGGTCACACTCCAAAATGATCTTAAGAGATTAGAAGAGTGGGAGTTGGAGTGGGACATGGAATTTAACCCCTCCAAATTTCAAGTTATCCACGTCACCAGAAGGAAACATCCTATTCCCAGCAATTATAAACTCCATAGAGTCCTACTTGAGTCGGTCACCTCAGCCAAATACCTTGGCGTGGATATCTCAAATAACCTGTCGTGGGACACCCACATAAAAAGGTCAACTAAGAAAGCAAACCAAACATTAGGATTTCTACGTAGAAACCTCCAGGTCAAATCTGAACCCCTTAAGACCATGGCTTACCAGACATTAGTGAGACCCCAGCTTGAATATGGCTCCGAGATCTGGTCGCCCCATACCCAAACATTGATAGACCAAATTGAAGGTGTCCAGCGAAGAGCAGCCCGTTGGATAAAGGCTGACTTCTATCGTACCTCTAGTGTTACAGACATGCTACATTCCCTAAATCTACGCAGACTAGATCAACGGCGTATTGACAATAGGTTATCCCTTATGTATAAAATTCATAATGATCTTGTTGCTATTCCCATTGAAAATTACCTAGTTCCCCTCTCCCGTCCTACTCGCCATTGCCATTCCTTAAGCTATAGGTTAATTACAGCAACTACAGACTACTACAAGTTCTCCTTCTTTCCAAGAACAATCTATCATTGGAACCACCTCCCTCCTGACATTGTCCATCTCCCTACCATAGAGCAATTCAATACGGCAGTTTGCCATATTGAACATGCCAGTCCCTAGTTGTTCTGCGTAGCTGCTTTTAAACTTTTACCACAACTTATTTTCATACCTTTTTAAATTATACTTTTAACTACTCATACTTTTAACTTCTTAGCGGTTTTGACGCGCAACATGTCTACGTCCCCGCGAGGGGTTCGACATTAAAGGAAGATAATATATATTGTGTATGTATACTGTAAATATATATTGTGTATGTATACTGTAAATATATATTGTGTATGTATACTGTAAATATATATTGTGTATGTATACTGTAAATTTTGTGTTGTTTGTATTATATATATGTTGTGTATGTGTTATGAAGATCCAGGACGGTAATAGAACGGGTTTTGTTTGGATAGTGGCTAGCAAGAGTTGCTGCCCTTAGAAAAGAATTAGACATTTTACCGAAAATCAGTTCGTTTATGAAACAGATAGGGAAGAAATAAATCGTCGATAGAACACAAACAAACGATATAGTCATTATATTCCCTTAGTATAGACTCCCGAACATGGTAGCAGAGCGAGGTTGTTTAAATATATGAAAATTACACCAGTAAAAAGCGCAAGAATCGTTGTCCGGAAAACGTGTAATAGAAGTCGGACAGTATAGTATTCGGACTATGTTACTCATTGACCTGCATTTGAAGCTAGCCAGTAACAGACACTAAGAATTATTTAAATAGTAATCATTGATAATGGCAGAAGGATCAGGAGAAACTGACACTGAGAGCCAAAGACATGCAATTGACCTTTCTGCCGATTTTGATTGACAGCTGGCGTTAGCCAATCGCATCGCACCATTCGCGCACACCCCCGGCAACGGTTTATCGCCGCCATCTTGTTAGACAAACAATGCATATTAGACACACTAGTAACGAGTAGACAAATTTGAAAAGGCGTGAATTTGATCGAAAATACGGGTTTAAAATTGTTTTAATGATGTTGAAAATGTGTAGCTTTGGTGTGTGGGTTAGTTATAGTACAAAATTAGTCGATATCCTGGTGATCGACGTTAAATTCAACCCATTTCAAAATCCTTGGACAAATCTAAAAGTGTGTATATGAACCACAAAATACCAGACAGCTGCTTTAAAAACAATGCATCTATAAAAACACCGACTGACCCCATATAGTCATTCTTTTCTCACAAACACAGCAATCAAATTTAAGCGTGTCACACTGTTTATTGGGAGCAATCAACAACTTACCCACTAACGGTACATCACAGAGACCGCCGAGTTATAATACCCGATAGGGGCCACTGCTATCAAGATCAAAGTATTTCACATCGGAATTTAGCACTGATTGTGCTAATTGGTCAATTATAAAATGTGTGCACATAATTATATAATTGATTACTACACCGAGTCATTGTTTTATCGTTCTGTTAGATAAACGAGTTATGTAGTAACATTTTAATCAAATCTGATAACGAGTGATCGTGATCTGAAATTATTTTTTGAAAAATATTTAAAATTAATTAATGCTGTCTGTCATTGACAATGGTGAAAAGATGTAGTTACGGGCTGTGTGACAGTGATGTAGATATCCAGATCGATTGATAGGTGACGTTAAATTCGTGCCATTTTCAAAACCTAAGACAAATCTTGAAAACATGTCTAAGGTGGATTAAGTTGTGTGAACGACCAAACGACCAGTTGAATACATCCAAAATTAATGCAAACAGATATATTTGCACAAAAGTAAGTTGAAATTAATTTATTTATGCATAATAAAATATTTCGAAAAAATATATTCTGCATTAATAGATCTACCGTTCACAAGAGATATGTGAGTATAGTGGTGATTATACATGTGGTTCATACATATTGTCGTGGATGGTGGACTAGGGATCAGATAGTAGTAATAGTACCCATGCATGTGCAGAGCTGTGGGATTCCCATATTAGCTCAGTGAACGTACTGGTGTTCAGTTTTTGGGCCTAATGTTCGAGTCTTCTAGGAGGCATAGGGTCGAGTCTCTCAAGACGGTGGCATATTTCATTTCTTTTGATGTCAAAGTTGACACGATGTGGTTGTTCACTCTTCCGTTGACTGCGCAAGCATTTACCACGAACACTTAACACGTCCTCATCCGTATATCTGTACTTTAGAGAAATAACCTTCACACCTACGTCTATTATGAGATGGGCTGTTGACAAATTAATCAATTACTGGAGAATATATTATTTTTCACACCTTGATTGGTCGGCTCAAACATTTGTGATGCTGGCTTGTATGCCCATGTTTTATCAGCTTTAGAGCTGAGCCGTGCCATATGTCCAAGCCCTTGAATCATGTATAAATATCATGTTCTTCACATCAATTTCATTACAACCATGGCGTCTATTTTTCCATGCGTTTTTTTGCTCTCGTTACGTTTCCAGCCGTATGCATGCTCTTAGCTGGTGTGGTTGGAATCATCGAAAATGCGGAAAGATTTATTTATTCTCCCCCATTCACTTTAATTAATCTTGATTAGTGGCCTGAAACCTAGATAGATAATCACTCCTGGTATGGCAAGCACACGGCTACATAGTCCCATTCATAATTGTGTCTAATTACCTAAATAGCTAATAATAGCATTATTATAATGGGCCTGTAGTGCAGTACTATATATATATAAAATACGAACCTGTGATTATACGAATGCACTAGTATACGAAACTACCATTAGACGAACAAGGGATTATACGAAATCACCTGAATTCACCTAAATCCCTTGCCTTCTTTCTTTCAACGAGATATTCTTATCTGGGTGAAATAAAACTGAGAAATTCGACGGAATTTTATCTAGATTAACTCGATGCAGGTCTGCGTTAGACGCCATTTTGTTAGATAGCTTGTCTCGCGTGGTTACAGCGAGCACCTGTAACTATGGGGGGCGTGCCTAAGTAGCGTTTGCAGAAAGGTCAATTGAATCTGTTATTGTCG
>CM026396.1:41605482-41635482 GCA_014843695.1 Archivesica marissinica
TTAACTATATGAGTAAAGGGGGGTCATTTTTCCATGCCATAGAATAATGACCCCCTGTATATAAACTATATGAGTGAAGTGGGTCACTTTTCCATGCCATAGAATAATGACCCCCATGTATATAAAATATATGAGTGAAGTGGCTCACTTTTCCATGCCATAGAATAATGACCCCCCTGTATATTAACTATGAGTGAGGTGGGTCACTTTTCCATGCCATAGAATAATGACCCCCCTGTATATTAACGATATGAGTAAAGTGGGTCATTTATGTGATTATTCTGTGATATGGATAGTGACACCCTCCCACTCATATAATCTACACATATGTTGGTGATTATCATATGATATGGATAGTGACACCCTCCCACTCATATAATCTACACATATGGGGGTGATTATCATATGATATGGATAGTGAGCCCCTCCCACTCATATAATCTATTCATATGGGGGTGATTATCATATGATATGGATAGTGAGCCCCTCCCACTCATATAATCTACACATATGGGGGTGATTATTTTATGATATGGATAGTGAGCCCCTCCCACTCATATAATCTACACATGTAGGTGATTATTCTGTGATATGGATATTGACACCCTTCCACTCATATAATCTACACATAGGGGGGTGATTATCATATGATATGGATAGTGAGCCCCTCCCACTCATATAATCTACACATATGTTGGTGATTATCCTATGATATGGATAGTGACACCCTCCCACTCATATAATCTACACATATGGGGGTGATTATCATATGATATGGATAGTGAGCCCCTCCCACTCATATGATCTACACATATGTTGGTGATTATCCTATGATATGGATAGTGACACCCTCCCACTCATATAATCTACACATATGTGGGTGATTATCATATGATATGGATAGTGACACCCTCCCACTCATATAATCTACACATATGGGGGTGATTATCCTATGATATGGATAGTGAAACCCTCCCACTCATATAATCTACACATATGGGGGTGATTATCCTATGATATGGATAGTGACCCCCTCCCACTCATATAATCTACACATATGGGGGTGATTATCCTATGATATGGATAGTGACACCCTCCCACTCATATAATCTACACATATGGGGGTGATTATCCTATGATATGGATAGTGACACCCTCCCACTCATATAATCTACACATATGGGGGTGATTATCATATGATATGGATAGTGACACCCTCCCACTCATATAATCTACACATATGGGGGTGATTATCCTATGATATGGATAGTGACCCCCTCCCACTCATATAATCTAAACATAGGGGGTGATTATCCTATGATATGGATAGTGACACCCTCCCACTCATATAATCTACACATATGGGGGTGATTATCCTATGATATGGATAGTGAGCCCCTCCCACTCATATAATCTACACATATGGGGGTGATTATCCTATGATATGGATAGTGACCCCCTCCCACTCATATAATCTATTCATATGGGGGTGATTATCCTCTGATATGGATAGTGACCCCCTCCCACTCATATAATCTACACATATGGGGGTGATTATCCTATGATATGGATAGTGACCCCCTCCCACTCATATAATCTATTCATATGGGGGTGATTATCCTCTGATATGGATAGTGACCCCCTCCCACTCATATAATCTATTCATATGGGGGTGATTATCCTCTGATATGGATAGTGACCCCCTCCCACTCATATAATCTATTCATATGGGGGTGATTATCATATGATATGGATAGTGAGCCCCTCCCACTCATATAATCTACACATATGGGGGTGATTATTCTATGATATGGATAGTGAGCCCCTCCCATTCATATAATCTACACATATGTAGGTGATTATTCTGTGATATGGATAGTGACACCCTTCCACTCATATAATCTACACATAGGGGGGTGATTATCATATGATATGGATAGTGAGCCCCTCCCACTCATATAATCTACACATATGGGGGTGATTATCATATGATATGGATAGTGAGCCCCTCCCACTCATATAATCTACACATATGTTGGTGATTATCCTATTACTTTCTTAAACTTAAATTATGCTTTTAACTATTCATACTTTTAACTTCTTTGCAGTTTTTGACGCGCAACATGTCTACATCCCCGCAAGGGATTCGACATTAAAGATCTATCTATCTATCTCATCTGATCTGGGTTAGGGTTGATCTGATCTGATCTGATCTGGGTTAGGGTTGATCTGATCTGATCTATCTATCTATCTAACGGTCCCCGACAAGCGCCACCCTGTCATACTCAGTAGTGTGTGCTGGATGAATACGTTACTACCCGATGTCATCGTTAGACGAAACTAGTACGTGAATTCGTGTTTACTCTCTAATATTCACTTCTGTTATCAGTAGTTATATAAATACGGATATAATACAGTTACCTCTGTATCTGTATGTTACGTAGTAGATCCCAATACTGGTATTTCACTACGGGGAGGGGGTGCGCGCTTAGTAGCAGCTCTGGAGGCCTGCCTTGAAGGCCTCGACTGTCTGGGCGCTAATAGTGCACTCGTCCAGTTGGTTCCATTTTACCACTGTTCTTATGAAAAAGGAGTTTTTGTATTGTTCACTGTTAGCACTATTCAAACAAAACAGTTTGAGTTGTTTGTGACCTGATTTTCAAGAATGTTGCTAACTTCAAAGTTTGTATACTTAACGGGTTTAACCCTGCGTTTTGGTTTAATTCTGACTAAGTAGTCACAGGTGTCTACTGCCGGTACCATACCCCCCACTATCTTGAACAGGTAGGTTAGCCTGTTGAATTCACGGCGCTGTTGGAGGCTTGGCAGGTTGTGCTCTTGTAACATCCTGGTGACACATCCCTCGTCTCGAGACTTGTAGTCCTTCGTTATGAAGCGTGCGGCCTGTCGTTGAATCTTTTCGAGGGCGTTGATATCTTTGGAAAGATAGGGGTCCCAAATAGTGGATATATTGCCCAAATACGCTAAACCTGTGGTTTTATAACGAACGGTTTTAATGTTTGTTTACCTGTTTATAAGAATCTGGGTCAAGACGGTGTCCAAACCGTGTTTCCGTGTACAAGTCAGCACTCATTAGTGAGTCCTCATTTGCAGCAAACATTAAATATTTCCAGCAAACACTAATTATACAAGCAAACACTAACCTGAAAATAATTAACTCCCCTTGTAATTTTCCATTATTATGACAATCTCATTAATCGACAAAAGATCCGGGTATGAAAAAAACGAAATTACTGATAATAGTATATAATTTTAGTAGCGAATATCTAGCCAACTTGGCAATTAGACCCTATATAATTGGGTATAGGTACATAGCATTGTGTAATGGCTATAAAAGAACACCACAGATGACACTCTAAATGTCTTTCCAACGTATGCTATCCCCCTATAAGTCATTTACTCTAAATACAATTTAGTGACGGGGATAGCTGATATATCTATATGACTAAAGATCATCATCCAAAATTCTTAAAAGACTAAGCGATACCTGTAATAAGTCCACACAATTAGTAGTGGACAGTAAAAGATCAATGCTTATCTTTTACAATGAATGTGACCTAAACCCATGCACATGTTCAGCTTAGTAAACTATAAGCCTTTTTGTACCAACAAATGCATGATTTGTGTAAAACCTTCATGCCAATGTTCTAAATGTACATATATAGCTCTCTGGGTATAACAACAAGTAATCAGGTGGTAGAATCTAAACATGTCATTAAGCAGCCTGTCCAATTGCACACTGACCTACAACTTAGATTTCTGCGTGTGTTGTTGGTTCTGGACACCAAATTGATCTCTCGTAAGCTGTTCACCCTCCTACCTGATGCGACATCAATTATATATATATTATCAGGAAATACGAAAACAATCAGTATCTTAAATACTCTGCTCTGTGCGTTATCAAGGAATGTTTTAAATTACATGATATATCTATTTTTATATTATAATGTTAGTTTTAACGTGGCCCTGAAAGGAAACCGTTTGTATATAAACCGCTTACATTGTCTGCGGATATGAAAGCACTGTTTTTTAGTAACATTTTTTATTGTACCGCACAGGCAGAGAGACTTTTAACTTTAAGTTCATGAGGCTGTCATCTTCAACCTATATTTGGGAATGGGACATGATAATCTGCTCTAATAGCCTAATATGTCATAAAGACTCCAACTTTTGTACATTATATGCATCTTTATTTTTACTATTTTACTGTGCACACTGAACCCTTGTAAATATATAAATGAAGCACATTGTATCCTGGGTTCAGTGAAAGTGTCTGAAGTGCTTATATTTCTTTGCAAAGTATCTTCAGACCACATATTAGGCTGTTGAGAAACATCAGCAGATAGATCATATGGGCACAAACATTTAAAATTCTAACATAGAATTATAGAACCACAACATTATATATCTACAGAATGTTATGGTTATATATAGCCTCTTGAACTGATATGAAATATTCAAGTGTAGATAACAATAAGCTAGACGTAATGTTTTCATTAAAACATTGTATATTTTAACCATAAAGTATGTAATTATTTTAGTCATAGTCACAGTTTGTATTATTAACATGAGTACAGGTTCTTGCAGTCACAAATTTGCTCTGAGCTAGGCTTCAAGCACGGATAGTAAATCAACCAATCAGTAAACAGTTCGAGCTAGGAGCAAAAAACGGATAGTTTTTCTACCAATGAAAAACATCCTTACAAACGCTGGATCTAGCCGAAAACATTCAAACGTTAAACTGTTTCTGATGTCCGTTTTTAGAGATTGTGACTGTTTGAACCATAATTAAAAAAAGACATATAAACGGCGAGAAGCATAATAAATCGCATCGAGAATTGGCCGCGCGCCGCGTGCGAGGACATAGAGATTAGCTAACATGGAAACGATATATAATTACAAGAGATACGAGGAAAGCTTAGAGTGACTCCTAAACAGACCCTATGTATGTTGATGCTTGTAGCCTAAGTTATGGTCAAAGTTATCAAATAATATTACTCATTATAGAATTAAGATGCGTGTTGGTACAGCGTGACTCCTGTACCGACTCTATATATGTTGGTGCTTGTAGCCTAATCTATGGCCGGGCTGAGCATGCAAATAATATTATACATCAAACCTATTCATACATTTACGAATATGAGATGTGAGACAGTATAGAGTGACTCCTGTACTGACCCTATACATGTTGGTGCTTGTAGCCTATTCTATGGCCGGGCTGAGCATTCAAATCGTATTATTAACACACACAACTTAATCACCTTAGTTTATAATTTATGCGTGTTAACTAAACTTCTTAGTACGCTCGTCCATATGGTTCGCCGGCGGCTAGGGTAAATAAGCTCAATCATCATCATCATCATCATCATCACCATTGGAAAAATGGCATACCATGCTAAGGGATCTCTCTGTTACTGGGTAGCTAGTTTATACAAATTTATTTTAGCTCGATTGCGAAACAAGTTATTTCAACTTATATAAATCACTCTCGAGACCTCATTCCTGATGGAATCCATCGCCACGAGGGAGAGAGAAGAGGCAACGTGGAATTTAAATGCCTTGCCTAAGGGCACAATCGTAACGGCTCCAATGGGGTTCGAACTCCGGACCTGAAGCGAACGCGCATCCACTGCGCTATCACGACTTCCACGTCCACTACTGGGTAGCTAGCAAACGATACCCCATAATACTGGTATGCATATGCATACTGGTGTAATAGCTGCTTAGCAACACCAAGTACGGGTACGGGCCTCGTTGGTACTGAGTAGCGAACAATGTAGGTGATGTGAACCCACCAGAGTATACGTATGTAGCCTGGTATAATAGCTGCTTAGAAACATCAAGTATGACTCTCTATCTTGGCATGGGTGGATGTTACGCTTTGCCAACGGGCCACCACCCCTTCGAAAATCACAGAATTACGATTCTGGTACTGAATAGCGAGCAAAGTATGTGTGGCATCCGTGGTCCAGTGGTAGAGCGTCAGATTTGGAATCGATCGGTCCCGGGTTCGATACTCGGTCAGGCCACGTATGTAGTGTCATTGAGCAAGGCACCTCACACACATTGCTTAGTACTGGTTAACCACTTAGGTCGTCTAAGCTTGCCCAGGAATACATGTCTACGTCCCCGCAAGGGGTTTGACATTAATGGAACATACACACAAAGTAGGCGATGCAACAAGTATGACTAAGCAGCTAGTATACCAGGCTACATACGTATACCGGGTCTTGTGGGGTCACCTCGCCTAGTTTGCTTGCTATTCTGTACCAAAGAGGCCCGGAACCGTAATTCTGCGGTTTTCGAAGGGTGGTCGTCAGTTAACTAACTGCGGGTTTTTTTATTTCCCACTAAAGGCAACACCCCCCCCCCCATCCTCTACTCTGAAGGTAATTTGGTGGTGAATGTTGCACTGACATCTGCATTTATAATATGGTGTTTATTTATCACCAAATGCAGCTTTAATATTTAGAAGTCATTTTCACTATTGCTGACAATACCTACTCAGCCAGTCAGTTCATGTATCAATAACTGTTAAGGGCGTCCCTACACTATCCAACCAATTCCGGACCACTGTATCAATGACACCGTTTGACCTCAAATATCCAGTTTCAACAATAAGTTTTCGAACGGCTAGCTTTGTTTGCGCACCGTTAAATTACACTGTTTTACGAGACAGGGAGGCATTTAATTCCTGTGAGTGCGTGGATATCCGAAAGTAGTGAGAGTGCATGGACACTATAATGACATTGATTGACAGAAAGAGGTGTGTACACAACTATGTATTGAAGTCAACTTTACGTGAAGAAGAAGACCTATGATAGATGAATTGATATCCAAGATAATTCACTTTGTAAATTAGTACCAGTAGGACTATATCAATACAATCAATGGTATGACTATATCAATACAATCAATGGTAGGACTATATCAATACAATCAATGGTAGGACTATATCAATACAATCAATGGTAGGACTATATCAATACAATCAATGGTAGGACTATATCAATACAATCACTGGTAGGACTATATCAATGGTAGGACTATATCAATGGTAGGACTATATCAATGGTAGGACTATATCAATGGTAGGACTATATCAACAATCAATGGTAGGACTATATCAATGGTAGGACTATATCAATACACTCAATGGTAGGACTATATCAATACAATCAATGGTAGGACTATATCAATGGTAGGACTATATCAATACAATCATGGTAGGACTATATCAATGGTAGGACTATATCAATGGTAGGACTATATCAATACAATCACTGGTAGGACTATATCAATGGTAGGACTATATCAATGGTAGGACTATATCAATACAATCAATGGTAGGACTATATCAATGGTAGGACTATATCAATGGTAGGACTATATCAATGGTAGGACTATATCAATACAATCACTGGTAGGACTATATCAATACAATCAATGGTAGGACTATATCAATACAATCAATGGTAGGACTATATCAATACAATCAATGGTAGGACTATATCAATACAATCAATGGTAGGACTATATCAATACAATCAATGGTAGGACTATATCAATGGTAGGACTATATCAATGGTAGGACTATATCAATGGTAGGACTATATCAATGGTATGACTATATCAATGGTAGGACTATATCAATACAATCAATGGTAGGACTATATCAATGGTAGGACTATATCAATGGTAGGACTATATCAATGGTAGGACTATATCAATACAATCAATGGTAGGACTATATCAATACAATCAATGGTAGGACTATATCAATGGTAGGACTATATCAATGGTAGGACTATATCAATGGTAGGACTATATCAATACAATCAATGGTAGGACTATATCAATACAATCAATGGTAGGACTATATCAATACAATCACTGGTAGGACTATATCAATGGTAGGACTATATCACTGGTAGGACTATATCAATGGTAGGACTATATCAATGGTAGGACTATATCAATGGTAGGACTATATCAATGGTAGGACTATATCAATACAATCAATGGTAGGACTATATCAATGGTAGGACTATATCAATACAATCACTGGTAGGACTATATCAATACAATCAATGGTAGGACTATATCAGCACAATCAATTGTAGGACTATATCAATGGTAGGACTATATCAATACACTCAATGGTAGGACTATATCAGCACAATCAATTGTAGGACTATATCAATGGTAGGACTATATCAATACAATCACTGGTAGGACTATATCAATGGTAGGACTATATCAATACAATCACTGGTAGGACTATATCAATGGTAGGACTATATCAATACACTCAATGGTAGGACTATATCAGCACAATCAATTGTAGGACTATATCAATGGTAGGACTATATCAATACAATCACTGGTAGGACTATATCAATGGTAGGACTATATCAATGGTAGGACTATATCAATACAATCACTGGTAGGACTATATCAATGGTAGGACTATATCAATGGTAGGACTATATCAATACAATCAATGGTAGGACTATATCAATGGTAGGACTATATCAATGGTAGGACTATATCAATGGTAGGACTATATCAATGGTAGGACTATATCAATACAATCAATGGTAGGACTATATCAATACAATCAATGGTAGGACTATATCAATACAATCAATGGTAGGACTATATCAATACAATCAATGGTAGGACTATATCAATGGTAGGACTATATCAATACAATCAATGGTAGGACTATATCAATACAATCAATGGTAGGACTATATCAATGGTAGGACTATATCAATGGTAGGACTATATCAATGGTAGGACTATATCAATGGTAGGACTATATCAATGGTAGGACTATATCAATGGTAGGACTATATCAATGGTAGGACTATATCAATACAATCAATGGTAGGACTATATCAATGGTAGGACTATATCAATGGTAGGACTATATCAATGGTAGGACTATATCAATACAATCAATGGTAGGACTATATCAATACAATCAATGGTAGGACTATATCAATGGTAGGACTATATCAATGGTAGGACTATATCAATGGTAGGACTATATCAATACAATCAATGGTAGGACTATATCAATACAATCAATGGTAGGACTATATCAATACAATCACTGGTAGGACTATATCAATGGTAGGACTATATCACTGGTAGGACTATATCAATGGTAGGACTATATCAATGGTAGGACTATATCAATGGTAGGACTATATCAATGGTAGGACTATATCAATACAATCAATGGTAGGACTATATCAATGGTAGGACTATATCAATGGTAGGACTATATCAATGGTAGGACTATATCAATACAATCAATGGTAGGACTATATCAATGGTAGGACTATATCAATGGTAGGACTATATCAATGGTAGGACTATATCACTGGTAGGACTATATCAATACAATCAATGGTAGGACTATATCAATGGTAGGACTATATCAATGGTAGGACTATATCAATGGTAGGACTATATCAATACAATCAATGGTAGGACTATATCAATGGTAGGACTATATCAATGGTAGGACTATATCAATGGTAGGACTATATCAATACAATCACTGGTAGGACTATATCAATACAATCAATGGTAGGACTATATCAATACAATCAATGGTAGGACTATATCAATACAATCAATGGTAGGACTATATCAATACAATCAATGGTAGGACTATATCAATACAATCAATGGTAGGACTATATCAATACAATCACTGGTAGGACTATATCAATGGTAGGACTATATCAATGGTAGGACTATTACAATGGTAGGACTATATCAATGGTAGGACTATATCAATGGTAGGACTATATCAATGGTAGGACTATATCAATACAATCAATGGTAGGACTATATCAATGGTAGGACTATATCAATGGTAGGACTATATCAATGGTAGGACTATATCAATACAATCAATGGTAGGACTATATCAATACAATCAATGGTAGGACTATATCAATGGTAGGACTATATCAATGGTAGGACTATATCAATGGTAGGACTATATCAATACAATCAATGGTAGGACTATATCAATACAATCAATGGTAGGACTATATCAATACAATCAATGGTAGGACTATATCAATGGTAGGACTATATCAATGGTAGGACTATATCAATGGTAGGACTATATCAATGGTAGGACTATATCAATGGTAGGACTATATCAATGGTAGGACTATATCAATACAATCAATGGTAGGACTATATCAATGGTAGGACTATTTCAATGGTAGGACTATATCAATGGTAGGACTATATCAATGGTAGGACTATATCAATGGTAGGACTATATCAATACAATCAATGGTAGGACTATATCAATGGTAGGACTATATCAATGGTAGGACTATATCAATGGTAGGACTATATCAATGGTAGGACTATATCAATACAATCAATGGTAGGACTATATCAATGGTAGGACTATATCAATACAATCAATGGTAGGACTATATCAATACAATCAATGGTAGGACTATATCAATGGTAGGACTATATCAATACAATCAATGGTAGGACTATATCAATGGTAGGACTATATCAATACAATCAATGGTAGGACTATATCAATGGTAGGACTATATCAATACAATCAATGGTAGGACTATATCAATACAATCAATGGTAGGACTATATCAATGGTAGGACTATATCAATACAATCAATGGTAGGACTATATCAATGGTAGGACTATATCAATGGTAGGACTATATCAATACAATCAATGGTAGGACTATATCAATGGTAGGACTATATCAATGGTAGGACTATATCAATACAATCAATGGTAGGACTATATCAATGGTAGGACTATATCAATGGTAGGACTATATCAATGGTAGGACTATATCAATACAATCAATGGTAGGACTATATCAATGGTAGGACTATATCAATACAATCAATGGTAGGACTATATCAATACAATCAATGGTAGGACTATATCAATACAATCAATGGTAGGACTATATCAATACAATCAATGGTAGGACTATATCAATACAATCAATGGTAGGACTATATCAATACAATCAATGGTAGGACTATATCAATACAATCAATGGTAGGACTATATCAATGGTAGGACTATATCAATGGTAGGACTATATCAATGGTAGGACTATATCAATGGTAGGACTATATCAATGGTAGGACTATATCAATGGTAGGACTATATCAATGGTAGGACTATATCAATGGTAGGACTATATCAATACAATCAATGGTAGGACTATATCAATGGTAGGACTATATCAATGGTAGGACTATATCAATGGTAGGACTATATCAATGGTAGGACTATATCAATGGTAGGACTATATCAATACAATCAATGGTAGGACTATATCAATGGTAGGACTATATCAATACAATCAATGGTAGGACTATATCAATACAATCAATGGTAGGACTATATCAATACAATCAATGGTAGGACTATATCAATGGTAGGACTATATCAATGGTAGGACTATATCAATGGTAGGACTATATCAATGGTAGGACTATATCAATGGTAGGACTATATCAATGGTAGGACTATATCAATACAATCAATGGTAGGACTATATCAATGGTAGGACTATATCAATGGTAGGACTATATCAATGGTAGGACTATATCAATACAATCAATGGTAGGACTATATCAATGGTAGGACTATATCAATGGTAGGACTATATCAATGGTAGGACTATATCAATGGTAGGACTATATCAATACAATCAATGGTAGGACTATATCAATGGTAGGACTATATCAATGGTAGGACTATATCAATGGTAGGACTATATCAATACAATCAATGGTAGGACTATATCAATGGTAGGACTATATCAATGGTAGGACTATATCAATGGTAGGACTATATCAATGGTAGGACTATATCAATACAATCAATGGTAGGACTATATCAATACAATCAATGGTAGGACTATATCAATACAATCAATGGTAGGACTATATCAATACAATCAATGGTAGGACTATATCAATACAATCAATGGTAGGACTATATCAATGGTAGGACTATATCAATACAATCAATGGTAGGACTATATCAATACAATCAATGGTAGGACTATATCAATACAATCAATGGTAGGACTATATCAATACAATCAATGGTAGGACTATATCAATACAATCAATGGTAGGACTATATCAATGGTAGGACTATATCAATGGTAGGACTATATCAATGGTAGGACTATATCAATGGTAGGACTATATCAATGGTAGGACTATATCAATGGTAGGACTATATCAATACAATCAATGGTAGGACTATATCAATGGTAGGACTATATCAATGGTAGGACTATATCAATGGTAGGACTATATCAATACAATCAATGGTAGGACTATATCAATGGTAGGACTATATCAATACAATCAATGGTAGGACTATATCAATACAATCAATGGTAGGACTATATCAATACAATCAATGGTAGGACTATATCAATGGTAGGACTATATCAATGGTAGGACTATATCAATGGTAGGACTATATCAATGGTAGGACTATATCAATGGTAGGACTATATCAATACAATCAATGGTAGGACTATATCAATGGTAGGACTATTTCAATGGTAGGACTATATCAATGGTAGGACTATATCAATGGTAGGACTATATCAATGGTAGGACTATATCAATGGTAGGACTATATCAATGGTAGGACTATATCAATGGTAGGACTATATCAATGGTAGGACTATATCAATGGTAGGACTATATCAATGGTAGGACTATATCAATGGTAGGACTATATCAATGGTAGGACTATATCAATGGTAGGACTATATCAATACAATCAATGGTAGGACTATATCAATGGTAGGACTATATCAATACAATCAATGGTAGGACTATATCAATACACTCAATGGTAGGACTATATCAATACAATCAATGGTAGGACTATATCAATGGTAGGACTATATCAATACAATCAATGGTAGGACTATATCAATACAATCAATGGTAGGACTATATCAATACAATCAATGGTAGGACTATATCAATACAATCAATGGTAGGACTATATCAATACAATCAATGGTAGGACTATATCAATACAATCAATGGTAGGACTATATCAATACAATCAATGGTAGGACTATATCAATGGTAGGACTATATCAATGGTAGGACTATATCAATGGTAGGACTATATCAATGGTAGGACTATATCAATGGTAGGACTATATCAATACAATCAATGGTAGGACTATATCAATACAATCAATGGTAGGACTATATCAATACAATCAATGGTAGGACTATATCAATGGTAGGACTATATCAATGGTAGGACTATATCAATGGTAGGACAATATCAATACAATCAATGGAAAATAAAAAGTTTTATTCAGTGAAATGTTGCTCATTTTCATCTTTTAACCTCGCCTACTCCATTACACTACCATACTGTAGATTTATCACATTTCAACGTCCTTCCTAGTACTAGTTACTTCCTAGTTGCATAGCTATGTTATGTGTACATATACTTGTAAGAGGGATACGTATGAGGAAAATTCCACACTTAGGAGTGGATAAAGTGTCTGCGAAATTCATCAAAGTAATGAGATTACATGTACCATATCGTTGGTTACTTCTTCCTAGTACTGGTAGGTGTGGGTAACTGTCGTCTAGCATAGCTAGGTAATGTATACACACACGTGTGTGAGAGATCAGCCTCAGAAATGCACGGGTTCGTGCAGGAAACTACCATACTTTGGAGTAGAGAGAGTGTACGGCGAAATTCTTCAAAGTAGTGAGCGTGCATGTATGATATGTGTATATCGACCATACCTTCTTCATAGTACTGGTAGTTGTGGGTAACTGTCGTCTAGCATAGCTAGGTAATGTATACACACACGTGTATGAGAGATCAGCCTCAGAAAAGCACGGGTTCGTGCAGGAAACTACCATACTTTGGAGTAGAAAGAGTGTACGGTGAAATTCTTCAAAGTAGTGAGAGTGCATGTATGATATGTGTATATCGACCATACCTCCTTCCTAGTACTGGCTGTTGTGTGTAACTGTCGTCTAGCATAGCTAGGTAATGTATACACACACGTGTGTGAGAGATCAGCTTCAGAAAAGCACGGGTTCGTGCAGGAAACTACCATACTTTGGAGTAGAGAGAGTGTACGGCGAAATTATTCAAAGTAGTGAGAGTGCATGTATGATATGTGTATATCAACCATACCTCCTTCCTAGTACTGGTTATTGTGGGTAACTTTCGTCTATCATAGCTAGGTAATGTATATACACACGTGTATGAGAGATCAGCCTCAGAAAAGCACGGGTTCGTGCAGGAAACTACCATACTTTGGAGTAGAGAGAGTGTACGGTGAAATTCTTCAAAGTAGCGAGAGTGCATGTATGATATGTGTATATCAACCATACCTTCTTCCTAGTACTGGTTGTTGTGGGTAACTGTCGTCCAGCATAGCTAGGTAATGTATACACACACGTGTGTGAGAGATCAGCCTCAGAAAAGCACGGGTTCATACAGGAAACTACCATACGTTAGAGTAGAGAGAGTGTACGGCGAAATTCTTCAAAGTAGTGAGAGTGCGTGTATGATATTTCTATATCGACCATACCTTCTTCCTAGAACTGGCTGTTGTGGGTAACTGTCGTCTAGCAAAGTTTCATGAAGATCATTGCTGACTCTGTTTTTTGCTTTCTCATTTCTTTCCAGACGTCGTAGGTGTTTTCTCTACGGATTCATGGAAATTACTGTCCACATACATGTCGACAGCGTCGACGTCATTCACCGTAGAAAGATCTTCGACGTCATTCACCGTAGAATGATCTTCATAGCACATCATATCTATAGTCTCTTCTCTCTCTGGGGCTGCTGTGTTGTCAGGAACAATCATTGGTGTAGATGCGTGCCTTTTTTGTTTGATGGCGGTGTCAACACCCTGTTTGAGACGGCAGTTTTACCGAGAATGTCAATAACTTTCTCTTCAAGTGAGCTCAAACTCGGAGCGTCGGACTCACCGCCTCCCGTTCGCGACATTGATAGTTTGAGTTTTGCAAATTTTGTTTTCACTGACGAAGACCAGTCTATCCATTTGGTGCTTACTTCCTCTGCAGTCCGTTGTACTGCAGAAACAACACTCATTTTAGAAGCAATGCTGTGCCATATTTTCGACTTCCGTTCACTGTCTAACGTGTCACTGAATTTCCCAACAAGTGATGATTTGTTTAATCTTACCTCTTCTGTAAGAATGTTTAGTTCCTCGAACGAAAAGTTAGGTCTTCTACTTCTCTTCTTACCCTTGTCCATGATTATATATAGTCAAAACACACTTTCACTATGCAGAACAAACGTGTAAGCACAATTTACTCACCAATATGGCGGGGAAATGACGTCACTTTAAAGGTTATTATGTCAGGTTACGATCGTAAATTACGATTTTCTACCAGCGCGCTAAAGTCGTTTTCGAGCGATCACTTTAAGAAAATCGTTACGTCCTCGTAAAGCGATCGTAAAGGCGACCTTATCTTACGAAACCTTAAAGTTTTGAGAGATTGAGCCCTGGAGTATATAGGTAGAGCATATATATCACTCACACTCATCATATTATGTCTAAAGACAAGCAGTATTTTCTTGCAGCAATTTCCTTAAACTGCGCCATCAAGCTGGAGTGGATAGTGAAGCTCCACAACACTGGCACATAGAATCTCCACCGCATGCCAAGCAGAGAGACAGCGTGTCATGTGGAGTATATGTTTTGAAGGTAAATGTAAAGCAAGTCATTAGTAACTCTCATTATACCCCTTGGTAACACCCGCAAATGAAGAATTAGTCCATCCGTCTCCATTCAGTTTGGCATTACTCTTCTTCTTCTTTTAATCTTCTATTACAAGAATATACATTAATATATTGATGAGTAGGATGAGTATCAACAATTATTTACAGTAGATTTAAATCATGTATTACAAAGATAGTGTTTCATAAATGATGGTTCCTAGTCAAAAAGGTAAAATCAAACAGTAAGATTGTTTCCATTTGCAAATAATTTTAAAATTGAGTATGGTTACTAAGGAATCGACCGCCGGGGCTTATAGAACTGTTTTGTATATTTGGCCATGTATATACATGTATTATCCGATATGAATATTTTCATTTAGATTGATATCGACACTCTTTTCTCAACTATACTATAACAACCTCATTATCTGTCATGAATGTTGCGGATAGGAGCTCTACTTTTCTCAACTATACTATAACAACCTCTTATCTGTCATGAATGTTGCCGGATAGGAGCTCTACTTTTCTCAACTATACTATAACAATCTCATTATCTGTCATGAATGTTGCCGGATAGGAGATCTACTTTCTGATATTTATCGTTACAGCTTGCTGAAAAATATTTACAGTCACAAACTGTACTATTTTCCTGGACCAAACAGGATGTGGTCAGTGCCAGAGAAAGCATTTCCCGGCGACTAATTGCAAACTCAACCCACCTCTGCAAGTCCCTCAAACACCGATACAAGTAATGAGCATCAGGAGGACATAGCAGTTACAGCCAACAGTAATAAGGTGGTGTTATCAAGTTTGTCAATTATTTTTATTTATGTTCATTAACGCAGTAGGTCATTATATTGAGAGACCACTTACTAAAGGTTGTGGGCTCGAATCACAATACCAACAATAACTGTGGGTGGTACTTGTTGAGAATGTACCAAGATGCAATCATGGAGAGCACCCTTTGCTTCAATTATAAACTTAAGCAAATGGATAGAATACAGTATGGATCTTTATACAGTCAAACCTGTGTTAATGGTCAACTCTATTAAGCAGCAAGCCTGTATTAAGCAGCCAGATTCCCAAATTGCTATTTTATTATATGTCTGACCTCTATTAAGCATCCACCTGTGCTAAGCAGCCACTTTCTGTGATTCCCCTGGCTGGCTGCTTAACACACGTTTGACTCCGTATCTATACAATATTAAAAACTGATTGTAAATGTCGATTTCTCGCGTGTCATTGTATTTGCCAATATGGCACATGAACAACATCCAACATTACAATACATGAATAAATATGTGATAAACCTTGTAAGGTAATGTTATTATATACTGTTAAACTTAATTGCCTCGAACTCAGTTAACTAGAATACCCTGTTGAATGTCTATAATGCATATTGTTCTACCTTCGTTAATTCGAACACAGATAACTGAAACTCCGTCGTATAAACACGAGAGAAGGATATAGGTGTATTGTATAATAATATATGTTAGCAAGTGCCTACTTGTATATCCGCTATCCAGTTGATTCATCACCAACTATCTATAGTTACCAGTATATTCCGTCGGACCGGGAACTATGAGAGATGGTACGGTGGTCGCCAGATATGACAGATGGGTTTTCATCCAGGTACTCCAGTTTCCTCCCACACTAATGATCACATGATTTCATCCGCGCCAACGAGAGTGATTAATATAAGTTGTTACACCTTGTTTCGCAATTGTTGTAAAATAATAAATTTTAAACTTTAGAATATTTCGCATTGTGTATTTATTAATCAATAATTTTAGGAAGACAAGCAAGATCCTAGGATAAGAAAAAGGAAGGATCAGGTAATCCCAGGAACTTATATAGGCCGAACTTTATCCCATGTGCAGGTGCACGAATATTGTAAACACTTTGCAATGCTTCATTCAGCTATATGTGTTGTGGTGTGTATGTATAGATGTATTACATTCAGCTATATGATGTGTTGTGGTGTGTATGTATAGATGTATTACATTCAGCTATATGATGTGTTGTGGTGTGTATGTATTACATTCAGCTATATGATGTGTTGTGGTGTGTATGTATAATGTATTACATTCAGCTATATGATGTGTTGTGGTGTGTATGTATTACATTCAGCTATATGATGTGTTGTGGTGTGTATGTATAGATGTATTACATTCAGTATATGATGTGTTGTGGTGTGTATGTATACATTCAGCTATATGATGTGTTGTGGTGTGTATGTATTACATTCAGCTATATGATGTGTTGTGGTGTGTATGTATAGATGTATTACATTCAGCTATATGATGTGTTGTGGTGTGTATGTATAGATGTATTACATTCAGCTATATGATGTGTTGTGGTGTGTATGTATAGATGTATTACATTCAGCTATATGATGTGTTGTGGTGTGTATGTATTACATTCAGCTATATGATGTGTTGTGGTGTGTATGTATAGATGTATTACATTCAGCTATATGATGTGTTGTGGTGTGTATGTATAGATGTATTACATTCAGCTATATGATGTGTTGTGGTGTGTATGTATAGATGTATTACATTCAGCTATATGATGTGTTGTGGTGTGTATGTATAGATGTATTACATTCAGCTATATGATGTGTTGTGGTGTGTATGTATAGATGTATTACATTCAGCTATATGATGTGTTGTGGTGTGTATGTATAGATGTATTACATTCAGCTATATGATGTGTTGTGGTGTGTATGTATAGATGTATTACATTCAGCTATATGATGTGTTGTGGTGTGTATGTATAGATGTATTACATTCAGCTATATGATGTGTTGTGGTGTGTATGTATAGATGTATTACATTCAGCTATATGATGTGTTGTGGTGTGTATGGATAAAAACACACAAGTTGTGGTGTGTATGTATAGAGTATTACATTCAGCTATATGATGTGTTGTGGTGTGTATGATAATACATTCAGCTATATGATGTGTGTGGTTGTATAGACGTATTACATTCAGCTATATGATGTGTTGTGGTGTGTATGTATAGATGTATTACATTCAGCTATATGATGTGTTGTGGTGTGTATGGATATATGTATTACATTCAGCTATATGATGTGTTGTGGTGTGTATGTATTACATTCAGCTATATGATGTGTTGTGGTGTGTATGTATAGATGTATTACATTCAGCTATATGATGTGTTGTGGTGTGTATGTATAGATGTATTACATTCAGCTATATGATGTGTTGTGGTGTGTATGGATAGATGTATTACATTCAGCTATATGTGTTGTGGTGTGTATGGATAGACGTATTAGTTTGTGTTGGTCTTAACAATGCATGCACAGATTGTCATAGTATCTCAGAAATGTTTGACTCATGTTGGAGAATTGAATCTTCGGATGTACTGAGCCCATTCATTTGGAAACGTTTGTTGTTAATGGAATTTATATAAGAAACTTTAATCAATTATTTGCATATTAGTCAACTGTTGTACTCATTCACATTTTCTACAAACACTTCTTATAAATTGTAATGTGTAAAATTAGTAAAACATGGCTATGAAGATGATAAATGATATTGAGGTGATACTGACTGTAATTCAGTTGCATTAGGATATCAGCATAACTTTGTTTAACATCACATTTTAAGAATATCAATGAATGATGGATTAATTACAGAGAAAATCGTCCATTTACTGGTATGAAAGGCCAAAGAAGTCAACGCATATATACTGTGTTTGCAGAAAGAAAAACGATGGAAGGTATGTAGTTGCATATACTATTAGTTATTGGGTTTGCTATTGCCCCTCCACAGAGTTATGTGGGGTCAGTAAAATATATGAGGGGTGAGGCCTTAACTGAATCAATCCCCAAATTTATTGCATCAACCAAAAACAAAATTTGTAATTATTGTATTGATTCACAATTTTAAGAAAAGTATTTTTTAAAAATAAATCTGCCTCACAATTTAGTGGAAGGTGGAATCAATACTTTGCCAAGTTGTATGGAGAATTGAAAAATACCACATTTGTGTAATATTTTGTTCAATTTTATAACTAAAGAAAATGAGTGCATCTGATCATTAACTTACTGTGTATAAAAAGCGCGTCATTTAGTCTGTACCAATTGATTGTAACACATGTTGATACCTATTAAAATCACACTGGGGTCCATTTCCTATAATTACAAGTCCAGAGCTTAGTGAATACAACTGGCATCTTATATTACTGGGAAAAAATCCCATGTTACACATTGTAATTTATTTTGAGAATTCAGTCTTCAGTATTTACATTTGCCACATACCGTGACATAATTATATGATGAAATATGCAGTTTGTTGGCATTTATTTGCTTGTAACTCAGGCTATACTGGCAGTGTGCTTCATGTAAAGAATGGTATCATCCGGCATGCATGGACCTAAATGAGAAGGATGAACCTTTGAAGTACATCTGCGCACAGTGTCAGGTAATTGGGTATTTACGAATGGCATGCAAGAAATACTGACAATACTACTGAATACCACGACCATGTACATATGTATTTTGCCTAAATACCTCCGCGGTTCAATGGCCATCTGATAACGTAGCTATCATGTGTGGCGTTTCTGGTACAGTGGTAGATCATCATATTTGGAATAAAACTGTCCCGGGTTCGATAATCGGGTCACGCTACTTATGTTGTGTCATTGGTCAAGGCCCCTCACAAACATTGCTATGTAATGATTAACACCTTCAGTCGACTAAGTCTGCCCGTGAATTTGATTGTGCCTACCCGTATTAATACACAACACTTAAATTACAGCACATGACACAATCACTTCAATCGTTGGATTTGTGATCACATTATTTAGACTTATTGCCAAACTTAGAGAGGCATCAACTTCTGTTCCCTAGCAATGATGATGTATATATGTTCAAATTTTCACGGGCACACTTAGTCGACCTAAGGTGTTAATCATTACATAGCAATGTTTGGGATAGTGGCAGTAATCTCACAAAACAGGTGGCAGTAAACTAAAGCTGAACATTAGAATACTCTTATTCAATTGAAGATCAAATTTAACCCTAATGTCCATATTACTGCCAATTGTCCCAAGATTACTGCCAATTGTATATTTCGTTACTGCCTCTATCGTTAACGATTAAAATACATACTTCAAGCATCTGTATGATATGGAATAAAAATATTAAAATATTTCCAGTAGCAATGTGAGTTCAAATTCTTTCACTTTATTTTGTATATTTAAATTCAGTCAGTAAGCAGTGTATATTTTACAATATACGAAAGTCATACTATTGTAAAGGCTATTATTGAAAAGAAGCCGCAAGTATTGATTAGGAAATGTCACGTTTTGTGTTGCAGGTCGACATTTCAGAAATGGAATGTCCTTCTATGGGTGAAGTTGAGGACCATATCAGACAACTTGTGGCATTTGAGAGGGCTGACTCCGAAGACCATACTTTGGCTGGAGAGCTGGAAGACCAAAGTGGAGCTATCCCAGTCTTCTATTTAAACCCGGCCATTCAATATTTCTGTGACATCCAAAGACCGAAGGGGAAAACGTTTGCCGTTAAGCACACTGGATGGGGTCCTTTTATTGTTCTTTCACATGATGAATTTGATGATTTTATATCATTTAAAGCAAAATTTGATATCGAGCAACTTTTGTTGTTAGATATTCCTCTTCAGTATTTCCTGAAAATGCATGACAAACCTGTTAACATAAAATATCATACAGAAAATGTTGTGCAAGTCAATTCTCATGTGAAAGAACAGTACAATGAATGGTTGCAAGAAAATAAAGATAGACTAGAATAATTATAGAAGATGTTTATTTAGGAAATAATATTTGTCTTGCCGTGGTATATCGGCGAATAAACTATGTCCCTTTTTACAGATAGAACAAAATGTGGTTAAAGTGTTTTAGCAAGTTGGATTTTCTCCGGAACCACTCATTGAACCACTATGTCATGTAATTGAACAGAATTATGTCCCTTTTTACAGATACAACAAAATGTGGTTAAAGTGTTTTAGCAAGTTGGCTTTTCTCCTCAACCAATCATTCCATGTTAATGAAATTTCACATAAATGTTCCATATCAAAATATATCCTCTATATAAATCCATACACTACACTGTCGCCCACACAGCCATCTGGTCTGCCCACATATTTGGTTTGACTTACACATCCTGTTTAAAGTTTTGCGTGGAAATATCTGATAGGTTTTCTGTTGAAACCTTGGCATATGAATCACTAACAGAGAATCATATTCACAATCAATCCACCTACACTGTATGATATGGTTAGCATGTTGTGACACTAACAGAGAATCATATTCACAATCAATCCACCTACACTGTATGATATGGTTAGCATGTTGTGACACTAACAGAGACTCATATTCACAATCAATCCACCTACACTGTATGATATGGTTAGCATGTTGTGACACTAACAGAGAATCATATTCACAATCAATCCACCTACACTGTATGATATGGTTAGCATGTTGTGACACTAACAGAGAATCATATTCACAATCAATCCACCTACACTGTATGATATGGTTAGCATGTTGTGACACTAACAGAGAATCATATTCACAATCAATCCACCTACACTGTATGATATGGTTAGCATGTTGTGACACTAACAGAGACTCGTATTCACAATCAATCCACATACACTGTATGCTATTGTTAACATTTTGTGACATTAACAAGATAACATTGTTTCAAACAACGCTCGTCTCGCCAACATACAATACAACTTGCTTGACAACATTAATGCAAATTTCCCAATTGTTCAACGTGATGTTCTTCCGATAGCTCTTTTTCAGTTTGCGTTCTTTCTATCAGGACATACATATTTAGATATTTGCGTGTTGCTATATTTTGATCTAGATTTGGTTGTAGATATTGTCATATATAGAGATTATATTAATTAGGATGTAGATATAATGATATATGTCTATTTGTGTATATAATATATTGGATACCCACCTGTGTTGTGACGATTCGTCTTTTTGGTATTATTATGCCATGCACCAAGGTATACCACAAATCCTCATGACCCATGTAATGTTGTCCCAGTACAATCCTCATGACCCATGTAATGTTGTCCACGTACAATCCTCATGACCCATGTAATGTTGTCCTAGTCCAACCCTCATGATCCATGTAATGTTGTCCTAGTACAACCCTCATGACCCATGTAATGTTGTCCTAGTACAACCCTCATGACCCATGTAATGTTGTCCTAGTACAACCCTCATGACCCATGTAATGTTGTCCCAGTACAACCCTCATGACCCATGTAATGTTGTCCCAGTACAACCCTCATGACCCATGTAATGTTGTCCCAGTACAATCCTCATGACCCATGTAATGTTGTCCCAGTACAATCCTCATGACCCATGTAATGTTGTCCCAGTACAATCCTCATGACCCATGTAATGTTGCCCAAGTGCATTACTGAGGCTGATCTCTCATACACGTGTGTGTATACATTACATAGCTATGCTAGACGACAGTTACCCACAACAGCCAGTTATAGGAAGAAGGTATGGTCGATATACACATATCATACATGCACTCTCACTACTTTGAAGAATTTCGCCGTACACTCTCTCTACTCTAAAGTATGGTAGTTTCCTGCACGAACCCGTGCTTTTCTGAGGCTGATCTCTCATACACGTGTGTGTATACATTACCTAGCTATTCTAGACGACAGTTACCCACAACAGCCAGTTCTAGGAAGAAGGTATGGTTGATATACACATATCATACATGCACTCTCACTACTTTGAAGAATTTCGCCGTACACTCTCTCTACTCCAAAGTATGGTAGTTTCCTGCACGAACCCGTGCTTTTCTGAGGCTGATCTCTCATACATGTGTGTGTATACATTACCTAGCTATGATAGACGACAGTTACCCACAACTACCAGTACTAGGAAGGAGGTATGGTCGATATACACATATCATACATGCACTCTCACTACTTTGAAGAATTTCACCGTACACTCTCTCTTCTCCAAAGTATTACTCGATATGCGCATATCATACATGCACTCTCATTACTTCGATTACATTCTCTCTACTCCTAAGGTTGGCATTGTCTTTGTATGGACCCGTGGTTTCCTGTGGTTGTTCTCTCCTACAAGTATATGTACTAGGAAGAATATGAGCATGTTATCATCACACTCTCTCTGTGAAGCATGTAACGAGACGGGCGATAACTTTCCGGTTCTCAATGTTTGCTGGAAATAAATGGTGGCCACTGTTGGCGGCTGGCTTGTGTTTATCTCGCTTGGCAGGGGATACTTATTTACGAATGTCCAGTCGAGATATTCCGTTAATAATCGAATCGTATTTTAGTTTAAACAATATGTTATTCAACAATGGTACATAACATAGGAATAGTATCTTTCCTCGTATTTTGATTTGTACACTTTGGACACAAAGTCACTTTGTTGTGGTGTAGAACCGTTATGCCTGAATAGCGAAAGGGAGTGCGAAAGGAACAAGTCCCTTTCTCGAAAGGAACATTATGCCTGAATAGTAAAAGGGACGTTCATTTCGCAAGTTCCTTTTCCTGAAAGGCAACATTATTAGGCACGAATCGTGGAAGTGACGCACTATCGGGAAGACAATTGGGGTAAATCTGTACCATTGTTACTATGGGCCTATTATATAGATAGGCTAAAAGAAACCCAACTTATTTCTCAAGTAAGCTACATTGTAGTTCTAAATGCAGGCTTAGCCATATTTATTTCTCAATCATATATCTGAATTATAGACATGATAGATACTGGCCTAATGCAATGCCGTGTAGGCACAATGTTGGTTTCAGTAATTATAGACAATTAATTAGTCTTCATATTTGACTTTGGGTAATGAGAACACTGGTTCATATACATGTACCGAGACGTAGTTATTTTAATGTGATTGACAAGTCGCCACGAGCAACAGCAGTGAAACAACAAAATACTGGTATTTGTTTGTAGTTATAAATGTGATGTTCAAAGATTAGGAATTTGGAAACACAGTGAAACAGATCGTTTGTAATTGTAAAACTAGCTGTCAACTATTCAACGAGCGTAATAAGCTATATGTAATATATAAAACTTGGAACTGCATATATGTGACGCGTCATGAGAACATGTGCCCAATTGGTGTTGTGATCAGTGTAGCCCCAGATCAGCATGCGCATCCCCGCAGTCTGATCAGGGTCTACATTGTTCGCTCTTCGTCATTGGAACATTCACAATGCTTTTAAAAAGGTAAAATTCCAACCAAGTGGACAAATAATAATCCCGAAAGTGCCAACCATTTATTAGTAACTGTAATCAGAACTGTTGAATGAAATATATATCTTGGAATAAATAGTAAAACGGCGTGCCATAGACCTGCGCTACAGACATACATATCGCCTGCCAGTTTGGGCGTGGTGAAGCATGTCCATTATCGTGTGCACACAATCACTGAGTGCATGTACTTAAAATGTATATAGCATGCATCCTCATTTGTACAGATTAACGATACGATTGTCTTGTGCCAGTTTGGGCAGGACATGCAGTATCGGTAATCTGTACAAATGAGGATGCATGCAATACACATTTTAAGTAAATGCACTCGTGAGTATGTGCACACGGTAATCATCACTTTATGGACATGCTTCACCACGCCCAAACCGAAGTATACATGTACATTCATTTCACCATTCAGACCAATTTGTATAAGTTCTGTTGCATAGTTCCACTTTTGTTCAACGTTAAATTTTGCATTAGAACATTGAACATTACGGATGTAGGAACCACGTGCCAGTTTGGCCATCGGGTAGTTCGTCCGTAAAATGTTCATAACTACTAGCATGTCCGTAATGTAATATGCAAAGCTATTCCATGTTAAAGTATAGCAGATGCAATAATGATAAATGCAACACACTCTATTGCATAACGCGTTAAATGATTATATAATATATATTAAATGCAGAGTGTGGACCTACATTCTACATGTATTCACATAAGTCAAATAGATCTACACGTACATGTACATGTATACCGGTACTCATGTATATATTCATCTCTCTATTCAGACATATTTGCATTATTTCTGTTACATAATTCCACTTTTATTCCAGATTTGTTTTATATAAAGTTGTGAAATAAACTTGATACAAGTGTATAATGGTAGACTGTTTGAAATCCATTTCGCTATTCATTACAAATGTTTTTCGCGAAATGAACATTCATTTTGCAAAATATGGTCCAGAAGTAATGTAAATTACTAAACTTGTTATTTGCAGTGTTTATTCTACTTCAATTAATATGAATTATGTTTAAAAACTGGACTGCATGACATACTTCATTTCGCAAAGAACGGTTCAATCGTGTAATAAGCTTCCAGAAGACGTAGGACTATCGCCTAGCATCAACAGTTCAAGAACCGATTTGACAAATTCCTAAAGAGAACACAAACCGCTCACCCCGAATGCGCGGCGATGGAACCAGTTGACCACATAGCTTCGGGGTACAAGTAACTACAGAAGACCACTCACATTTCCTGGGTAGAAACAAGTACTTCAGTCTCCAACCTATGCAAGCGACTGACATCTTTCTCACATATCATAGTAGTATGGGCATCTCTTTGGATGTAAACAAACGGGCGCCATTTTGAATACGCTTTATAGTAACTCATTTGCATATAAGGTAATATAAAGTAGGTCACGCGCGTGCGCGTTTATTTTTAGTATAGAGCCACCTGATGACGTATCGCGCAACTACCGAGCTCTTTGCTTTTTTAGTACAGTCAGCTCTTTAATTGTAAACAAACGGGCGCCATTTTGAATACGCTTTATAGTAACTCATTTGCATATAAGGTAATATAAAGTAGGTCACGCGCGTGCGCGTTTATTTTTAGTCTATTGATGACGTATCGCGCAACTACCGAGTTCCGTGTAAGAAGGCGTAACGGACGATCTAGTAACAGCGTCTCTACGCGGCGTCAATTTTGGATGACCTCACGATTAAGTTATGTCCGGGCTTATCGGATAATGTACATCTTATAATTCGCGCATAATGCGACATATGTACGCTATTACATATCCGGAGCGTTGTCGCATAAAAATGTTCTTCGAAGACACTAGAGTACGTCAGAATAATCGGTACCTGGTGGCCCCGCCACGTACCCTGATGACACCCTACGTCTCCTGCTTCCAGTCCGATCCGTTCTCGGGTCAATAACCACGCAGAGCCGCTTCCAACTGGTCCGTACTGGGGGGTTCCGTACCTACATTCTCCGCCCACACACGGATTCAGATCCGGGCTTACCGCTGGCCTGGGGTAGAGTTGTCACTGCATCGGCCCTCATGTACGGTACGTGCTATGTGAGGCCTGTCGTCCGTGTACCGAGGTCGTGTAGCGAGTGGATGGTTGTCTCGGGACAACGACTGGCTGTCACTGAGCTCCGGTTACGTTCCCCTCGATGGTGACCAAATCCAGCTCGCAATCATGGGTCGCCACACCATACGACAGGAAGTCGCGATAGCGCAGCGTTCGCTTCAGGTCCGGTGTTCGAGCTCCGCTGGAGCCGTTACGAGCGTGCCCTTGGCATTTGAATTCCCTCTCCATCAGGAACGATAAGTTGGAATAACTCGTTTCGCGATCGAGCTAAAATAAATTTGTATAAAAAAAACCGGATGAAGTTAATCGAACCGAACTGACGTTCTTTTACTGATCGGTACAGTAACAGAATGAAAGCGAAGCGACTACACTACACTACATACCCGATTGCACCGACAAATGAGAGACACCAATGGGAACGAACCGCTCTATAAATATCGAGCGCGTACGTTTCTATAAATAACGACTACGAACCGATCCATAAATAACGATTACGTACGCTTCTATAAATAGCGATCGATCTACCACGGCCAGCGGTAAGCCAGGATCTGAATCCGTGTGTGGGCGGAGAATGTAGGTACGGAACCCCCCCCCCCAGTACGGACCAGTTGGAAGCGGCTCTGAATGGATGTTATTGACCCGAGAACAGATCCGACTGGAAGCATGAGACGTAGGGTGTCATCAGGGTACGTGGCGGGGCCACCAGGTACCGATTATTCTGACGTACTCTAGTGTCTTCGAAGAACATTTTTATGCGACAACGCACCGGATATGTAATAGCGTACATATGTCGCATTATGTTCGAATTATAAGATGTACATTATCCGATAAGCCCGGACATAACTTAATCGTGAGGTCATCCAAAATGGACGCCGCGTAGAGACGCTGTTACTAGATCGTCCGTTACGCCTTCGTACACAGAGCTCTTTAGTTGCGCGATACGTCATCAATAGACTAAACATATAAGCGCACGCGCGTGACCTACTTTATATTACCTTATATGCAAATGAGTTACTATAAAGCGTATTCAAAATGGCGCCAGTTTGTTTACAATTAAAGAGACGACTTTACTAAAAAAGCAAAGAGCTCGGTAGTTGCGCGATACGTCATCAGGTGGCTCTATACTAAAGATAAACGCGCACGCGCGTGACCTACTTTATATTACCCTATATGCAAATGAGTTACTATAAAGCGTATTCAAAGTGGCGCCCGTTTGTTTACATCCAAAGAGATGCCCATACTACTTATCATAATGTTATCACTAGTTAGTGAACCTGAGTTTAAATTGCGACATGTAGAGAGAGAGAGAGAGAGAGGGAGGAGAGGAGAGGAGAGAGAGAGAGAGAGGCAGTTCTCCTCTGTGTTCAACCAGACTGAAGATGCCAACACTATCCCTGACATGGGGCCAGGCCCTCATTCATCAGTGTACAACATCACTGGCACCAAGGAGAGTGTCCGTAACGTGCATCGGAATCCCATATACGCATTGTTCTTCCATGCTTCGCTTCGCTGGACCAAGGCACCATACCGATGATTGGAAAGGCGCCAACGCAGTCCTAACAAAGCAGAATATTACAGACCGGTCAGCCTCACATCCATAACTTGTAAGACGCTAGAGCACATTGTCAGCAGCTCAATCATGCACCACATGTAACATCATACTTTGCTTACTGTTGCACAACATGGCTTTCGAAAAAGGTCGTGTGAGACCCAACTCGTTTTGACTATCCAGGATCTAGCCAGCACCACTGCCATCATGGGTCAGACAGATGTTATACTGCTGGATATTTCGAAGGCATTCGACAAAGTACCACATCTATGTTTACTTTCCAAATTGCAGTGCTATGGGGTGCGTGGCATTATACACTGCTGGATTAGTAGCTTCCTTGAGGATCGAACACAGCAAGTGAACCTGTATGGCACTTCATCGAACACAGCACCGGTACAGTCAGGCGCTCCATAGACATGACAGCGTCGTAGGACCACTGCTGTTCCTACGTTATATAAATGATTTACTGAATTATATCTCTTCCGAATCCATCGCACGATTATTTGCAGACGCCTGTGTGCTCTATCGATATATCAAGTCAGAGAACGACGCCCATGCTCCACAAAAAGACCTTAACAATTTATAACGATGGAAAAAGGACTGACTGGTGGAACCTCATCCCAAAGCATACACAGATCACTAACAATCCATTCCATATTATCTATCTATTCCCCTCGCGGGGATGTAGACTATTTTCACGGCATCAAATTAGAAGAAGTAGATTCAGTAACGTATGTAGACTTCACCATTCACAAACTCTCAACTGGAACCCTCACATTAACAACATCAGCAAGAAAGCGAATAACACGCGATCATGTCTACAACGTAACACCAATCAGTGCCCCAGGAAGACCAAACAGCTATGCTACACATCCTTGGTGAGACCTCTGATGGAATACGCCACTGTCAGCAGACCAAACAGCTATGCTACACATCCTTGGTGAGACCTCTGATGGAATACGCCACTGTCAGCAGACCAAACAGCAATGCTACACATCCTTGGTGAGACCTCTGATGGAATACGCCACTGTCAGCAGACCAAACAGCAATGCTACACATCCTTGGTGAGACCTCTGATGGAATACGCCACTGTCAGCAGACCAAACAGCAATGCTACACATCCTTGGTGAGACCTCTGATGGAATACGCCACTGTCAGCTAGGAGTAGTAAACCCTCTCTTTGAATGGTAAACAAACGGGCGCCATTTTGAATACGCTTTATAGTAACTCATT
>CM026396.1:41637813-41663979 GCA_014843695.1 Archivesica marissinica
CTAGGGATTCACATTGACTAGGCATTGGCTAGGAATTCACATTGTCTAGGCATTGGTTAGGGATTCACATTGACTAGGGATTCACATTGTCTAGGCATTGACTAGGGATTCACATTGACTAGGTATTGGCTAGGGATTCACATTGACTAGGCATTGGCTAGGAATTCACATTGTCTAGGCATTGGCTAGGGATTCACATTGACTAGGCATTGGCTAGGGATTCACATTGACTAGGGATTCACATTGGCTAGGGATTCACATTGCCTAGGGATTCACATTGAATAGGCATTGGTTAGGGATTCACATTGACTAGGGATTCACATTGACTAGGGATTCACATTGTCTAGGCATTGGCTAGGGATTCACATTGACTAGACTGTAGACATTGGCTAGGGATTCACATTGACTAGGGATTCATATTGACTAGGCATTGGCTAGGGATTCACATTTCTAGGCATTGGCTAGGGATTCACATTGACTAGGCATTGGCTAGGATTCACATTGTCTAGGCATTGGCTAGGGATTCACATTGTCTAGGCATTGACTAGGGATTCACATTGGCTAGGCATTGGCTAGGAATTCACATTGACTAGGAATTGACTAGGGATTCACATTGTCTAGGCATTGGCTAGGGATTCACATTGTCTGGGCATTGACTAGGGATTCACATTGACTAGGCATTGGCTAGGAATTCACGTTGACTAGGCATTGGTTAGGGATTCACATTGACTAGGGATTCACATTGGCTAGGGATTCACATTGTCTAGGCATTGACTAGGGATTCACATTGACTAGGCATTGGCTAGGAATTCACGTTGACTAGGCATTGGTTAGGGATTCACATTGACTAGGCATTGGTTAGGGATTCACATTGACTAGGGATTCACAATGGCTAGGCATTGACTAGGGATTCACATTGTCTAGGCATTGACTAGGGATTCACATTGGCTAGGGATTCACATTGTGTAGGCATTGACTAAGGATTCACATTGACTAGGCATTGGCTAGGAATTCACATTGTCTAGGCATTGGTTAGGGATTCACATTGACTAGGGATTCACATTGTCTAGGCATTGATTAGGGATTCACATTCACTAGGGATTCATATTGACTAGGGATTCACATTGTCTAGGCATTGACTAGGGATTCACATTGACTAGGGATTCACATTGACTAGGGATTCACATTGTCTAGGCATTGACTAGGGATTCACATTGGCTAGGGATTCACATTGTCTAGGCATTGACTAGGGATTCACATTGACTAGGCATTGGCTAGGAATTCACATTGTCTAGGCATTGGTTAGGGATTCACATTGACTAGGGATTCACATTGTCTAGGCATTGACTAGGGATTCACATTGACTAGGTATTGTCTAGGGATTCACATTGACTAGGCATTGGCTAGGAATTCACATTGTCTAGGCATTGGCTAGGGATTCACATTGACTAGGCATTGGCTAGGGATTCACATTGACTAGGGATTCACATTGGCTAGGGATTCACATTGCCTAGGGATTCACATTGAATAGGCATTGGTTAGGGATTCACATTGACTAGGGATTCACATTGGCTAGGGATTCACATTGGCTAGGGATTCACATTGAATAGGCATTGGTTAGGGATTTACATTGACTAGGGATTCACATTGACTAGGCTGTGGCTAGGGATTCACATTGACTAGGCATTGGTTAGGGATTCACATTGACTAGTGATTCACATTGACTAGGCATTGGCCTAGGGATCCATATTGACTAGGCATTGGCTAGGGATTCACATTGACTAGGGATTCACATTGGCTAGGGATTCACATTGGCTAGAGATTCACATTGAATAGGCATTGGTTAGGGATTCACTTGGCTAGGGATTCACATTGACTAGGCATTGGCTAGGGATTGGCTAGGGATTCACATTGACTAGGGATTCACATTGTCTAGGCATTGGCGAGGGATTCACATTGACTAGGCATTGGCTTGGGATTCACATTGACTAGGCATTGGTTAGGGATTCACATTGACTAGGGATTCACATTGACTAGGCATTGGCCTAGGGATCCACATTGACTAGGCATTGGCTAGGGATTCACATTGACTAGGGATTCACATTAGCTAGGGATTCACATTGGCTAGAGATTCACATTGAATAGGCATTGGTTAGGGATTCACATTGACTAGGGATTCACATTGACTAGGGATTCACATTGTCTAGGCATTGGCTAGGGATTCACATTGACTAGGCATTGGCTAGGGATTGGCTAGGGATTCACATTGACTAGCCATTGGCTAGGGATTGGCTAGGGATTTACATTGACTAGGGATTCACATTGTCTAGGCATTGGCTAGGGATTCACATTGACTAGGCATTGGCTAGGCATTGGTTAGGGATTCACATTGACTAGGCATTGGTTAGGGATTCACATTGAATAGGCATTGGTTAGGGATTCACATTGACTAGGGATTCACATGGGCTAGGGATTCACATTGTCTAGGCATTGACTAGGGATTCACATTGACTAGGCATTGACTAGGGATTCACATTGACTAGGCATTGGTTAGGAATTCACATTGACTAGGGATTGACTAGGGATTCACATTGACTAGGGATTCACATTGACCAGGCATTGGCTAGGGATTGGCTAGGGATTCACATTGTCTAGGGATTCACATTGACTGGGGATTCACATTGACTGGGGATTCACATTGTCTAGGGATTCACATTGACTAGGGATTCACATTGACCAGGCATTGGCTAGGGATTGGCTAGGGATTCACATTGACTAGGGATTCACATTGACTGGGCATTGGCTAGGGATTCACATTGTCTAGGCATTGGCTAGGGATTCACATTGACTAGGGATTCACATTGACTGGGCATTGGCTAGGGATTCACATTGTCTAGGCATTGGCTAGGGATTCACATTGACTAGGGATTGGCTATGGATTCACATTGTCTAGGCATTGACTAGGGATTCACATTGGCTAGGGATTCACATTGACTAGGGATTCACATTGACTAGGGATTCACATTGACTAGGCATTGGCTAGGAATTCACATTGACTAGGGATTCATATTGACTAGGCATTGTCTTGGGATTCACATTGGCTAGGGATTCACATTGACTAGGCATTGACTAGGGATTCACATTGACTAGGCATTGACTAGGGATTCACATTGACTAGGCATTGGCTAGGGATTCACATTGACTAGGGATTGGCTAGGGATTCACATTGTCTAGGCATTGGCTAGGGATTCACATTGACTAGGGATTGGCTATGGATTCACATTGTCTAGGCATTGACTAGGGATTCACATTGGCTAGGGATTCACATTGACTAGGGATTCACATTGACTAGGGATTCACATTGACTAGGCATTGGCTAGGAATTCACATTGACTAGGGATTCATATTGACTAGGCATTGTCTTGGGATTCACATTGGCTAGGGATTCACATTGACTAGGCATTGACTAGGGATTCACATTGGCTAGGGATTCACATTGGATAGGGATTCACATTGGCTAGGGATTCACATTGACTAGGAATTCACATTGACTAGGGATTCACATTGTCTAGGCATTGGCTAGGAATTCACATTGACCAGGCATTGGTTAGGGATTCACATTGACTATGCATTGGCTAGGGATTCACATTGACTAGGGATTCACATTGACTAGGGATTAGCTAGGGATTCACATTGACCAGGTATTGGCTAGGGATTCACATTGACTAGGGATTCACATTGAACATGCATTGGCTAGGGATTCACATTGACCAGGTATTGGCTAGGGATTCACATTGACTAGGGATTGGCTAGGGATTCACATTGTCTAGGCATTGGCTAGGGATTCACATTTACTAGGGATTGGCTAGGGATTCACATTGGCTAGGGATTCTCATTGTCTAGGCATTGGCTAGGGATTCACATTGACTAGGCATTGGCTAGGGATTCACATTTTCTAGGCATTGGATAGGGATTCACATTGACTAGGGATTGGCTAGGGATTCACATTGTCTAGGCATTGGCTAGGGATTCACATTTACTAGGCATTAGCTATGGATTCACATTTACTAGGCATTGGCTAGGATTCACATTGACTAGGGATTCACATTGACTAGGGATTCACATTGGCTAGACATTGGCTAGGGATTCACATTGGCTAGGCATTGGCTAGGGATTCACATTGACTAGGGAATCACATTGACTAGGCATTGGCTAGGCATTGGCTAGGCATTGGCTAGGAATTCACATTGACTAGGGATTCACATTGACTAGGGAATCACATTGACTAGGCATTGGCTAGGGATTCACATTGACTAGGCATTGACTAGGGATTCACATTGGTTAGGGATTCACATTGACTAGGCATTGGTTAGGGATTCACATTGACTAGGGATTCACATTGACTAGGCATTGGTTAGGGATTAACATTGACTAGGGATTCACATTGACTAGGCATTGGTTAGGGATTCACATTGACTATGGATTCACATTGACTAGGGATTGGTTAGGGATTCACATTGACTAGGGATTCACATTGACTAGGCATTGGCTAGGAATTCACATTGACTAGGCATTGGCTAGGAATTCACATTGACTAGGCATTGACTAGGGATTCACATTGACTAGGCATTGGCTAGGGATTCACATTGACTAGGGAATCACATTGACTAGGCATTGGCTAGGCATTGGCTAGGAATTCACATTGACTAGGGATTCACATTGACTAGGGAATCACATTGACTAGGCATTGGCTAGGGATTCACATTGACTAGGCATTGACTAGGGATTCACATTGACTAGGGATTCACATTGACTAGGGATTCACATTGGCTAGGGATTCACATTGACTAGGGATTCACATTGACTAGGGATTCACATTGTCTAGGCATTGGCTAGGGATTCACATTGACTAGACTGTAGACATTGGCTAGGGATTCACATTGACTAGGGATTCATATTGACTAGGCATTGGCTAGGGATTCACATTGTCTAGGCATTGGCTAGGGATTCACATTGTCTAGGCATTGGCTATGGATTCACATTGACTAGGCATTGACTAGGGATTCACATTGTCTAGGCATTGGCTAGGGATTCACATTGTCTAGGGATTCACATTGACTAGGGATTCACATTGTCTAGGCATTGGCTATGGATTCACATTGACTAGGCATTGACTAGGGATTCACATTGTCTAGGCATTGGCTAGGGATTCACATTGTCGAGGCATTGACTAGGGATTCACATTGGCTAGGCATTGGCTAGGGATTCACATTGACTAGGCATTGACTAGGGATTCACATTGACTAGGCATTGGCTAGGATTTCACGTTGACTAGGCATTGGTTAGGGATTCACATTGACTAGGGATTTACATTGTCTAGACAGTGGCTAGGGATTCACATTGACTAGGCATTGGCTAGGGATTGGCTAGGGATTCACATTGACTAGACATTGGCTAGGGATTGGCTAGGGATTCACATTGACTAGGGATTCACATTGTCTAGGCATTGGCTAGGGATTCACATTGACTAGGCATTGGCTAGGCATTGGTTAGGGATTCACATTGACTAGGCATTGGTTAGGGATTCACATTGACTAGGCATTGGTTAGGGATTCACATTGACTAGGGATTCACATTGGCTAGGGATTCACATTGTCTAGGCATTGGCTAGGGATTCAAATTGACTAGGCATTGACTAGGGATTCACATTGACTAGGCATTGGTTAGGAATTCACATTGACTAGGGATTGACTAGGGATTCACATTGACTAGGGATTCACATTGACTGGGGATTCACATTGTCTAGGGATTCACATTGACTAGGGATTCACATTGACTAGGCATTGGCTAGGGATTGGCTAGGGATTCACATTGACTAGGCATTGACTAGGGATTCACATTGTCTAGGCATTGGCTAGGGATTCACATTGTCTAGGCATTGACTAGGGATTCACATTGGCTAGTCATTGGCTAGGGATTCACATTGACTAGGCATTGACTAGGGATTCACATTGACTAGGCATTGGCTAGGATTTCACGTTGACTAGGCATTGGTTAGGGATTCACATTGACTAGGCATTGGTTAGGGATTCACATTGACTAGGGATTCACATTGACTAGGCATTGGTTAGGGATTAACATTGACTAGGGATTCACATTGACTAGGCATTGGTTAGGGATTCACATTGACTATGGATTCACATTGACTAGGGATTGGTTAGGGATTCACATTGACTAGGGATTCACATTGACTAGGCATTGGCTAGGAATTCACATTGACTAGGCATTGGCTAGGAATTCATATTGACTAGGCATTGACTAGGGATTCACATTGACTAGGCAATGGTTAGGGATTCACATTGACTAGGGATTCACATTGCCTAGGGATTCACATTGGCTAGGGATTCACATTGGCTAGGGATTCACATTGAATAGGCATTGGTTAGGGATTCACATTGACTAGGGATTCACATTGACTAGGCATTGGCTAGGGATCCACATTGACTAGGCATTGGTTAGGGATTCACATTGACTAGGGATTCACATTGGCAAGGGATTCACATTGGCTAGGGATTCACATTGAATAGGCATTTGTTAGGGATTCACGTTGGCTAGGGATTCACATTGACTAGGGATTGACTAGGGATTCACATTGACTAGGCATTGGCTAGGGATTCACATTGACTAGGGATTCACATTGACTGGGCATTGACTAGGGATTCACATTGACTAGGCATTGGCTAGGGATTCACATTGACTGTACATTGGCTAGGGATTCACATTGTCTAGGCATTGGCTAGGTATTCACATTGACTAGGCATTGGCTAGGGATTCACATTGACTAGGCATTGGCTAGGGATTCACATTGTCTAGGCATTGACTAGGGATTCACATTGTCTAGGCATTGGCTAGGGATTCACATTGGCTAGGCATTATCTAGACATTGGCTAGGGATTCACATTGACTAGGCATTGGCTAGGGATTCACATTGACTAGGCATTGGCTAGGGATTCACATTGACTAGACATTGGCTAGGGATTCACATTGACTAGGCATTGGCTAGGGATTCACATTGTCTAGGGATTCACATTGACTAGGGATTCACATTGACTAGGCATTGGCTAGGAATTCACATTGACTAGGCATTGACTAGGGATTTACATTGACTAGGCAATGGTTAGGGATTCACATTGACTAGGCATTGACTAGGGATTCACATTGAATAGGGATTCACATTGGCTAGGGATTCACATTGGCTAGGGATTCACATTGAATAGGCATTGGTTAGGGATTCACATTGACTAGGGATTCACATTGACCAGGCATTGGCTAGGGATTGGCTAGGGATACACATTGATCAGGCCTTGGCTAGGCATTGGCTAGGGATTCACATTGACTAGGGATTCACATTGACTAGGCATTGGCTAGGGATTCACATTGACTAGGCATTGGCTAGGGATTCACATTGTCTATGCATTGTCTAGGGATTCACATTGACTAGGCATTGGCTAGGGATTCACATTGACTAGGCATTGGCTAGGGATTGGCTAGGGATTCACATTGTCTAGGCACTGGCTAGGGATTCACATTGACTAGGGATTCACATTGACCAGGCATTGGCTAGGGATTGGCTAGGGATTCACATTGACCAGGCCTTGGCTAGGCATTGGCTAGGGATTCACATTGACTAGGGATTCACATTGACTAGGCATTGGCTAGGGATTCACATTGACTGGGCATTGGCTAGGGATTCACATTGTCTAGGCATTGGCTAGGGATTCACATTGACTAGGGATTCACATTGACCAGGCATTGGCTAGGGATTGGCTAGGGATTCACATTGACCAGGCCTTGGCTAGGCATTGGCTAGGGATTCACATTGACTAGGGATTCACATTGACTAGGCATTGACTAGGGATTCACATTGTCTAGGCATTGACTAGGGATTCACATTGTCTAGGCATTGACTAGGGATTCACATTGACTAGGCATTGGCTAGGGATTCACATTGTCTAGGCATTGGCTAGGGATTCACATTGACTAGGCATTGGCTAGGGATTCACATTGACTAGGTATTGACTAGGGATTCACATTGACTAGGCATTGACTAGGGATTCACATTGACTAGGCATTGGCTAGGGATTCACATTGACTAGGGATTGGCTAGGGATTCACATTGTCTAGGCATTGGCTAGGGATTCACATTGACTAGGGATTGGCTATGGATTCACATTGTCTAGGCATTGACTAGGGATTCACATTGGCTAGGGATTCACATTGACTAGGGATTCACATTGACTAGGGATTCACATTGACTAGGCATTGGCTAGGAATTCACATTGACTAGGGATTCATATTGACTAGGCATTGTCTTGGGATTCACATTGGCTAGGGATTCACATTGACTAGGCATTGACTAGGGATTCACATTGGCTAGGGATTCACATTGGATAGGGATTCACATTGGCTAGGGATTCACATTGACTAGGAATTCACATTGACTAGGGATTCACATTGTCTAGGCATTGGCTAGGAATTCACATTGACCAGGCATTGGTTAGGGATTCACATTGACTATGCATTGGCTAGGGATTCACATTTACTAGGGATTGGCTAGGGATTCACATTGGCTAGGGATTCACATTGTCTAGGCATTGGCTAGGGATTCACATTGACTAGGCATTGGCTAGGGATTCACATTTTCTAGGCATTGGATAGGGATTCACATTGACTAGGGATTGGCTAGGGATTCACATTGTCTAGGCATTGGCTAGGAATTCACATTTACTAGGCATTAGCTATGGATTCACATTTACTAGGCATTGGCTAGGATTCACATGACTAGGGATTCACATTGGCTAGGGATTCACATTGGCTAGGCATTGGCTAGGGATTCACATTGACTAGGGAATCACATTGACTAGGCATTGGCTAGGCATTGGCTAGGAATTCACATTGACTAGGGATTCACATTGACTAGGGAATCACATTGACTAGGCATTGGCTAGGGATTCACATTGACTAGGCATTGACTAGGGATTCACATTGACTAGGGATTCACATTGACTAGGGATTCACATTGGCTAGACATTGGCTAGGGATTCACATTGGCTAGGGATTCACATTGACTAGGGATTCACATTGACTAGGGATTCACATTGTCTAGGCATTGGCTAGGGATTCACATTGACTAGACTGTAGACATTGGCTAGGGTTTCACATTGACTAGGGATTCATATTGACTAGGCATTGGCTAGGGATTCACATTGTCTAGGCATTGGCTAGGGATTCACATTGTCTAGGCATTGGCTATGGATTCACATTGACTAGGCATTGACTAGGGATTCACATTGTCTAGGCATTGGCTAGGGATTCAAATTGTCTAGGGATTCACATTGACTAGGGATTCACATTGTCTAGGCATTGGCTATGGATTCACATTGACTAGGCATTGACTAGGGATTCACATTGTCTAGGCATTGACTAGGGATTCACATTGGCTAGGCATTGGCTAGGGATTCACATTGACTAGGCATTGACTAGGGATTCACATTGACTAGGCATTGGCTAGGATTTCACGTTGACTAGGCATTGGTTAGGGATTCACATTGACTAGGGATTCACATTGTCTAGACAGTGGCTAGGGATTCACATTGACTAGGCATTGGCTAGGGATTGGCTAGGGATTCACATTGACTAGACATTGGCTAGGGATTGGCTAGGGATTCACATTGACTAGGGATTCACATTGTCTAGGCATTGGCTAGGGATTCACATTGACTAGGCATTGGCTAGGCATTGGTTAGGGATTCACATTGACTAGGCATTGGTTAGGGATTCACATTGACTAGGCATTGGTTAGGGATTCACATTGACTAGGGATTCACATTGGCTAGGGATTCACATTGTCTAGGCATTGGCTAGGGATTCAAATTGACTAGGCATTGACTAGGGATTCACATTGACTAGGCATTGGTTAGGAATTCACATTGACTAGGGATTGACTAGGGATTCACATTGACTAGGGATTCACATTGACTGGGGATTCACATTGTCTAGGGATTCACATTGACTAGGGATTCACATTGACTAGGCATTGGCTAGGGATTGGCTAGGGATTCACATTGACTAGGCATTGACTAGGGATTCACATTGTCTAGGCATTGGCTAGGGATTCACATTGTCTAGGCATTGACTAGGGATTCACATTGGCTAGTCATTGGCTAGGGATTCACATTGACTAGGCATTGACTAGGGATTCACATTGACTAGGCATTGGCTAGGATTTCACGTTGACTAGGCATTGGTTAGGGATTCACATTGACTAGGCATTGGTTAGGGATTCACATTGACTAGGGATTCACATTGACTAGGCATTGGTTAGGGATTAACATTGACTAGGGATTCACATTGACTAGGCATTGGTTAGGGATTCACATTGACTATGGATTCACATTGACTAGGCATTGGTTAGGGATTCACATTGACTAGGCTTTCACATTGACTAGGCATTGGTTAGGGATTAACATTGACTAGGGATTCACATTGACTAGGCATTGGTTAGGGATTCACATTGACTATGGATTCACATTGACTAGGGATTGGTTAGGGATTCACATTGACTAGGGATTCACATTGACTAGGCATTGGCTAGGAATTCACATTGACTAGGCATTGGCTAGGAATTCACATTGACTAGGCATTGACTAGGGATTCACATTGACTAGGCATTGGCTAGGGATTCACATTGACTAGGGAATCACATTGACTAGGCATTGGCTAGGCATTGGCTAGGAATTCACATTGACTAGGGATTCACATTGACTAGGGAATCACATTGACTAGGCATTGGCTAGGGATTCACATTGACTAGGCATTGACTAGGGATTCACATTGACTAGGGATTCACATTGACTAGGGATTCACATTGGCTAGGGATTCACATTGACTAGGGATTCACATTGACTAGGGATTCACATTGTCTAGGCATTGGCTAGGGATTCACATTGACTAGACTGTAGACATTGGCTAGGGATTCACATTGACTAGGGATTCATATTGACTAGGCATTGGCTAGGGATTCACATTGTCTAGGCATTGACTAGGGATTCACATTGTCTAGGCATTGGCTATGGATTCACATTGACTAGGCATTGACTAGGGATTCACATTGTCTAGGCATTGGCTAGGGATTCACATTGTCTAGGGATTCACATTGACTAGGGATTCACATTGTCTAGGCATTGGCTGTGGATTCACATTGACTAGGCATTGACTAGGGATTCACATTGTCTAGGCATTGGCTAGGGATTCACATTGTCTAGGCATTGACTAGGGATTCACATTGGCTAGGCATTGGCTAGGGATTCACATTGACTAGGCATTGACTAGGGATTCACATTGACTAGGCATTGGCTAGGATTTCACGTTGACTAGGCATTGGTTAGGGATTCACATTGACTAGGGATTTACATTGTCTAGACAGTGGCTAGGGATTCACATTGACTAGGCATTGGCTAGGGATTGGCTAGGGATTCACATTGACTAGACATTGGCTAGGGATTGGCTAGGGATTCACATTGACTAGGGATTCACATTGTCTAGGCATTGGCTAGGGATTCACATTGACTAGGCATTGGCTAGGCATTGGTTAGGGATTCACATTGACTAGGCATTGGTTAGGGATTCACATTGACTAGGCATTGGTTAGGGATTCACATTGACTAGGGATTCACATTGGCTAGGGATTCACATTGTCTAGGCATTGGCTAGGGATTCAAATTGACTAGGCATTGACTAGGGATTCACATTGACTAGGCATTGGTTAGGAATTCACATTGACTAGGGATTGACTAGGGATTCACATTGACTAGGGATTCACATTGACTGGGGATTCACATTGTCTAGGGATTCACATTGACTAGGGATTCACATTGACTAGGCATTGGCTAGGGATTGGCTAGGGATTCACATTGACTAGGCATTGACTAGGGATTCACATTGTCTAGGCATTGGCTAGGGATTCACATTGTCTAGGCATTGACTAGGGATTCACATTGGCTAGTCATTGGCTAGGGATTCACATTGACTAGGCATTGACTAGGGATTCACATTGACTAGGCATTGGCTAGGATTTCACGTTGACTAGGCATTGGTTAGGGATTCACATTGACTAGGCATTGGTTAGGGATTAACATTGACTAGGGATTCACATTGACTAGGCATTGGTTAGGGATTCACATTGACTATGGATTCACATTGACTAGGGATTGGTTAGGGATTCACATTGACTAGGGATTCACATTGACTAGGCATTGGCTAGGAATTCACATTGACTAGGCATTGGCTAGGAATTCACATTGACTAGGCATTGACTAGGGATTCACATTGACTAGGCAATGGTTAGGGATTCACATTGACTAGGGATTCACATTGCCTAGGGATTCACATTGGCTAGGGATTCACATTGGCTAGGGATTCACATTGAATAGGCATTGCTTAGGGATTCACATTGACTAGGGATTCACATTGACTAGGCATTGGCTAGGGATCCACATTGACTAGGCATTGGTTAGGGATTCACATTGACTAGGGATTCACATTGGCAAGGGATTCACATTGGCTAGGGATTCACATTGAATAGGCATTTGTTAGGGATTCACGTTGGCTAGGGATTCACATTGACTAGGGATTGACTAGGGATTCACATTGACTAGGCATTGGCTAGGGATTCACATTGACTAGGGATTCACATTGACTGGGCATTGACTAGGGATTCACATTGACTAGGCATTGGCTAGGGATTCACATTGACTGTACATTGGCTAGGGATTCACATTGTCTAGGCATTGGCTAGGTATTCACATTGACTAGGCATTGGCTAGGGATTCACATTGACTAGGCATTGGCTAGGGATTCACATTGTCTAGGCATTGACTAGGGATTCACATTGTCTAGGCATTGGCTAGGGATTCACATTGGCTAGGCATTATCTAGACATTGGCTAGGGATTCACATTGACTAGGCATTGGCTAGGGATTCACATTGACTAGGCATTGGCTAGGGATTCACATTGACTAGACATTGGCTAGGGATTCACATTGACTAGGCATTGGCTAGGGATTCACATTGTCTAGGGATTCACATTGACTAGGGATTCACATTGACTAGGCATTGGCTAGGAATTCACATTGACTAGGCATTGACTAGGGATTTACATTGACTAGGCAATGGTTAGGGATTCACATTGACTAGGCATTGACTAGGGATTCACATTGAATAGGGATTCACATTGGCTAGGGATTCACATTGGCTAGGGATTCACATTGAATAGGCATTGGTTAGGGATTCACATTGACTAGGGATTCACATTGACTAGGCATTGGCTAGGGATCCACATTGACTAGGCATTGGTTAGGGATTCACATTGACTAGGGATTCACATTGGCTAGGGATTCACATTGAATAGGCATTTGTTAGGGATTCACGTTGGCTAGGGATTCACATTGACTAGGGATTGACTAGGGATTCACATTGACTAGGCATTGGCTAGGGATCCACATTGACTAGGCATTTGTTAGGGATTCACATTGACTAGGGATTCACATTGGCTAGGGATTCACATTGGCTAGGGATTCACATTGAATAGGCATTTGTTAGGGATTCACGTTGGCTAGGGATTCACATTGACTAGGGATTGACTAGGGATTCACATTGACTAGGCATTGGCTAGGGATTCACATTGACTAGGGATTCACATTGACTAGGCATTGTCTAGGGATTCACATTGACTGGGCATTGGCTAGGGATTCACATTGTCTAGTCATTGGCTAGGGATTCACATTGACTAGGCATTGGCTAGGGATTCACATTGTCTAGGCATTGACTAGGGATTCACATTGTCTAGGCATTGGCTAGGGATTCACATTGGCTAGGCATTATCTAGACATTGGCTAGGGATTCACATTGACTAGGCATTGGCTAGGGATTCACATTGACTAGGCATTGGCTAGGGATTCACATTGACTAGGCATTGGCTAGGGATTCACATTGACTAGGGATTCACATTGACTAGGCATTGACTAGGTATTCACATTGTCTAGGCATTGACTAGGGATTCACATTGTCTAGGCATTGGCTAGGGATTCACATTGTCTAGGGATTCACATTGTCTAGGGATTCACATTGTCTAGGCATTGACTAGGGATTCACATTGACTAGGGATTCACATTGTCTAGGCATTGACTAGGGATTCACATTGTCTAGGCATTGGCTAGGGATTCACATTGGCTAGGCATTATCTAGACATTGGCTAGGGATTCACATTGACTAGGCATTGGCTAGGGATTCACATTGACTAGGGATTCACATTGGCTAGGGATTCACATTGGCTAGGGATTCACATTGACTAGGAATTCACATTGACTAGGGATTCACATTGTCTAGGCATTGGCTAGGGATTCACATTGACTAGGCATTGGCTAGGGATTCACATTGACTAGGCATTGGCTAGGGATTCACATTGACTAGGGATTCACATTGACTAGGCATTGACTAGGGATTCACATTGACTAGACATTGGCTAGGGATTCACATTGACTAGGAATTCACATTGACTAGGAATTCACATTGACTAGGAATTCACATTGACTAGGAATTCACATTGGCTAGGGATTCACATTGACTAGGAATTCACATTGGCTAGGAATTCACATTGACTAGGAATTCACATTGACTAGGAATTCACATTGACTAGGAATTCACATTGACTAGGAATTCATGTTGAATTAGTGATTCACATTGACTAGGAATTCACATTGACTAGGAATTCACGTTGACTAGGAATTCACGTTGACTAGGGATTAACATTGACTAGCGATTGATATTGACTAGGGATTGACATTGACTAGGGATTCACATTGACTAGGAATTCACGTTGACTAGGAATTCACATTGGCTAGGAATTCACATTGACTAGGAATTCACATTGGCTAGGAATTCACATTGACTAGGGATTCACATTGACTAGGGATTCACATTGACTAGGAATTTACATTGACTAGGGATTCACATTGACTAGGGATTCACATTGACTAGGGATTCACATTGACTAGGAATTCACATTGACTAGGAATTTACATTGACTAGGAATTTACATTGACTAGGGATTCACATTGACTAGGAATTTACATTGACTAGGAATTTACATTAGTTTAAACATATTTTATTTTATCAATATTTACATCATGTTGTAACATTAATATACAAGAACAAATGGATTAAATCGGAAGCTAGTAGCTTATTTAGATTTTCTCCATGACAAACATAATTTTCATAAACTATGGCAGAGTGTATATACATTTATGAACGTGACAAGTTTTATTCAACTGTAATGATATAAGTGTAATTAAAAATAATATGGAGATGATGATGAAGTAATCAATCAGACTGGCTTACCAGTCGGATTACGTGCAGTCGATTTAGGAAATGGTGAGGGATTACGTGCAGTCGATTTTGGAAATGGTGAGGCGAGAGAGGGGACGAGAGAGAGAGAGAGAGAAAGAGAGAGAGAGAAAGAGTGAGTGAGTGATACGAGGATGGGAGAGGAAGATACACAAATTACACTAGCCGTTATCAGGAATTTACATTGACTAGGGATTCACATTGACTAGGGATTCACATTGACTAGGGATTCACGTTGACTAGGAATTCACATTGACTAGGAATTCACGTTGCTAATAATCTCATTATGTGTCGCAACTGATTCGAAACCCTCTCTGTTGACGGCATATTATTCTTGCATGGAGATATATCTCTACAGGAATCTGAAATATAGAATCACACATGAGCAGATTTAGATAGAACAACAATTGAGCAGATTTAGATAGAACAACAATTGAGCAGATTTAGATAGAACAACAATTGAGCAGATTTAGATAGAACCACATATGAGCAGATTTAGATTCAGGAATGATGTATCGAGGGTGATTAATATATGGTGTAAGAATTTGTTTCACAATCGAGCTAAAATAAATGTGTATATTAAACTAACTCGAAACCGATGCAAGATTGACATATAATTCCAAAGGAACACCTATTTGAAACCTCGTTTTAAATAAGCCATACCACGTGACCACGTGACCTTGAGGTTGAATTTTCAAGGTCAAATCAAGGTCATGTGAACTAAGCATTTGTTCTTATGTTATATACCAGCCTGTAAGTGTGCATATCTCCGAGTGCTCTCCCCTATCTTATATTAAAGAGAAAATTGCTTTCCTTACAAAGCGAAAATAGTGTGGTATAAATAAACAGGAAGTTCCTACCAATATTGCGTACGTTGTGGTGAAGGCCAAGGTCACTGCAAGAGTCGTCGATAAAACCTTAAAAGGAATAGTTTTTGCATTTATTAATGTCTTAGTAAAATACTGCATACTTACGTATAGGGATCGTTTCTTGATATATACAGTGGTAGATAAAAGTACCGGTATGCCACTATCATTTCGTGAAGGTCAGACACCGCTATTGCAATTTCCATAGGTCACCATTATAACATACAGTGCCATTATATTTTCCCCCAAAATAGTTTGGCACAAAAGACAGTAGTTTTCAACAGACTGGCCTTTGAGCCACAGGAAAATGTCAAATTTCAATGGGGTTGACCGATTGCGGTTTTTTATATTTCCCACTAAAGGCACTACTCTGAAGGTAATTTAGTGGTGAATGTTGCACTGACACCTGCATTTATAATATGCTGTTTATTTGTCACCATATTGTCTGCAAATATTTTTAAATATTCCAAAATGCAGCTCATATATTGTATTTTAATATTTAGAAGTCAGTTTCCATATTTGTGACAATACCTACTCAGCCAATCAGTTCATGTATCAATAACTCTTAAGGGCTTCCCTACACTTTTTCAACCAATCCCAGACCACTATATCAATAACACCGTCTGACCTGAACACATTAATATTTCACGATTTTTCCGCATCCGTAGTATATCGCGAAATATAAAATCCCGAAGTAGTAATTAAGTTTAAATCGGTTATCTCCGTATATCCTCGCAGTACTCCGTATATCCTCGCAGTACTCCGTGACCATTATATCAATACACTATTCGCACTCAAGTAACTATATTTATGCTACAGACGGATCTGTAGTCCAGTGGTAACACGCTGGACTGGTAATCCAGGGATCGCAGGTTCGATCCCCCGTCTGACCCTAATAAAATTAACAGTCTTTCAGATGGGACGTTAAACCGAGGTCTCATGTCGATGCTTTACACCATGCACGTAAAAGAACCAGAGGAGATTCTGGAATGGGTGTATCATACACTATCCTCCAAAATCTAAAATAACTTATCTCTTCAGCAGGCGTCGCTCATATGGGCAACCGGTAGCGACGATAAATAAACGTAAAACACACATACATATTTATGCTAGAATGCTGGATATTTCAGAATGTCACGCGTACACGTTAAGTCCGTAGGTGTTATAAGAAGCGGTTGATTATCCAAAGAAATAGTCATGAATTAAGTATAACATACTTAGATACATATAAAGTTTCTTTAGGAATCATCGTGGATTTGCTTGGATACAATTCAAAAGTTATGTTTACCTATTCAGCTGCCGTGTGGAAGGTCGATGGTTCTACCCGGGTGCCAGTCCGTAGCTGAAATACTGCCCGGGATCCTCCTCCACCAATAACAGCTGGATAGTCGCTATATAGCCTAAGCTGTCGGCGCGACCCCTAAAGCCCCCACCCCATCCAAGAAAAACGGACAAACATGGGATTGGATTCAGATCGATAATCACCATGCTAACAACGTACCTGTTCATAGTCATATAACTGTAGCACGTGATAAAGTACGAGGCACCCCATGCAGCAAGTCCAAAGTATCTGCAAAACAAGATATATAATGTAATGGCTAAAAGTGGAAGTCGTGATAGCGCAGTGGTAGGGCGTTCGCTTCAGGTGCGAAATGGCCGGAGTTCGTTCCCCGCTGGAGACGTTACGATTATGCTCTTAGGCAAAGCATTTAAATTCCACATTGCCTCTTCTCTCTCTACCATCGTGGCGATGGATTCCATCAGAAATGAGGTCTCGAGAGTGATTAATATAAGTTGTAAGAACTGGTTTCGCAATCGAGCTAAACTAAATGTGTATAAACTAATTGCTAAAATTGTTAGGTTTATTTTGGATTTATTCCTTTTAATTATGTATTTTTTTATTCATATAGGGATAAAATGTTGTGTAAGGAAAACAAGCCATGATATATTATTTATTGTGTTTTACGTTTATTTATCGTCACTACCGGTTGCCCATATGAGCGACGCCTCCTGAAGAGATTAGTCATTTTAGATTGTTGGAGGATAGTGCAATGATACAGACAGAAACCCATTCCAGAGTCTCCTCTGATTCTTTTACGTACACGGTGTAAAGCATCGACACGAGATCTCGGTTTAATGTCCCATCTAAAAGACTGTTAATATTATTAGGGTCAGACGGGGGATTGAACCTGTGATCCCAGGATTGCCAGTCCAGCGTGTTACCACTGGACTACATATATGTCTGTGTAAAGAAAACAAGCCATGACATATTATCTATTAGACATCATTGAGATAGAAATAATTAAATATGGTTATAATGTTAAGGCAAGTAGCACACTATTGTTAAATTCTATGCAAAACCAAGCAAATAATCGGGTTAAATAACACGTAGAAACAAGTAGTATTAAGGATTCATATTTCTGCTTAGCCTTGGTTCCAGTCTGTCGATGTTTCACTAATTTCTTCAGTCTGACAAAATGACCTTTTCAGAATCTCAAAACGGCCCAATTGTGTGTGTTTTACGTTTATTTATTGTCGCTACCGGTTGCCCATATGTGCGACGCCTCCTAAAGAGATTAGTCATTTTAGATTGTTGGAGGAAAGTGCAAGGATACAGACAGAGACCCATTCCAGAGTCTCCTCTGGTTCTTTTACGTGCACGGTGTAAAGCACCGACACGAGACCTCGGTTTAAAGTCCTATTTGAAAGACTGTTAATTTTATTAGGGTCAGGCGGGGGATCGAACCTTCGATCCATGGATTACCAGTCCAGCGTGCAAAATATATGAACGCCTGTTCCCAGGCTAATTTATACTTAGAAGAAAGCTGTATAATAGGCATAACCCATTCAACACCAAGTAACTGACAAGTACTGGTGCATGATTTAACCCATTCAACACCAAGTAACCGACACGGACTGGTGCATGATTTAACCCATTCAACACCAAGTAACTGACAAGTACTGGTGCATGATTTAACCCATTCAACACCAAGTAACCGACACGGACTGGTGCATGATTTAACCCATTCAACACCAAGTAACTGACAAGGACTGGTGCATGATTTAACCCATTCAACACCAAGTAACTGACAAGGACTGGTGCATGATTTAACCCATTCAACACCAAGTAACTGACAAGGACTGGTGCATGATTTAACCCATTCAACACCAAGTAACTGACATGGACTGGTGCATGATTTAACCCATTCAACACCAAGTAACTGACATGGACTGGTGCATGATTTAACCCATTCAACACCAAGTAACTGACAAGGACTGGTGCATGATTTAACCCATTCAACACCAAGTAACTGACATGGACTGGTGCATGATTTAACCCATTCAACACCAAGTAACTGACAAGGACTGGTGCATGATTTAACCCATTCAACACCAAGTAACTGACATGGACTGGTGCATGATTTAACCCATTCAACACCAAGTAACTGACAAGGACTGGTGCATGCTATTTAACCCATTCAACACCAAGTAACTGACAAGGACTGGTGCATGATTTAACCCATTCAACACCAAGTAACTGACAAGGACTGGTGCATGATTTAACCCATTCAACACCAAGTAACTGACAAGGACTGGTGCATGATTTAACCCATTCAACACCAAGTAACTGACAAGGACTGGTGCCTGATTTAACCCATTCAACACCAAGTAACTGACAAGGACTGGTGCATGATTTAACCCATTCAACACCAAGTAACTGACAAGGACTGGTGCATGATTTAACCCATTCAACACCAAGTAACTGACAAGGACTGGTGCATGATTTAACCCATTCAACACCAAGTAACTGACATGGACTGGTGCATGATTTAACCCATTCAACACCAAGTAACTGACATGGACTGGTGCATGATTTAACCCATTCAACACCAAGTAACTGACAAGGACTGGTGCATGATTTAACCCATTCAACACCAAGTAACTGACAAGGACTGGTGCATGATTTAACCCATTCAACACCAAGTAACTGACATGGACTGGTGCATGATTTAACCCATTCAACACCAAGTAACTGACAAGGACTGGTGCATGATTTAACCCATTCAACACCAAGTAACTGACAAGGACTGGTGCATGCTATTTAACCCATTCAACACCAAGTAACTGACAAGGACTGGTGCATGATTTAACCCATTCAACACCAAGTAACTGACAAGGACTGGTGCATGATTTAACCCATTCAACACCAAGTAACTGACAAGGACTGGTGCATGATTTAACCCATTCAACACCAAGTAACCGACATGGACTGGTGCATGATTTAACCCATTCAGCACCAAGTAACTGACAAGGACTGGTGCATGATTTAACCCATTCAACACCAAGTAACTGACAAGGACTGGTGCATGATTTAACCCATTCAACACCAAGTAACTGACATGGACTGGTGCATGATTTAACCCATTCAACACCAAGTAACTGACAAGGACTGGTGCATGCTATTTAACCCATTCAACACCAAGTAACTGACAATGACTGGTGCATGATTTAACCCATTCAACACCAAGTAACTGACAAGGACTGGTGCATGATTTAACCCATTCAACACCAAGTAACTGACAAGGACTGGTGCATGATTTAACCCATTCAACACCAAGTAACTGACAAGGACTGGTGCATGATTTAACCCATTCAACACCAAGTAACCGACATGGACTGGTGCATGATTTAACCCATTCAACACCAAGTAACTGACAAGGACTGGTGCATGATTTAACCCATTCAACACCAAGTAACTGACAAGGACTGGTGTATGATTTAACCCATTCAACACCAAGTAACTGACAAGGACTGGTGCATGATTAACCCATTCAAACCAAGTAACTGACAAGGACTGGTGCATGATTTAACCCATTCAACACCAAGTAACCGACATGGACTGGTGCATGATTTAACCCATTCAACACCAAGTAACTGACAAGGACTGGTGCATGATTTAACCCATTCAACACCAAGTAACTGACAAGGACTGGTGCATGATTTAACCCATTCAACACCAAGTAACCGACATGGACTGGTGCATGATTTAACCCATTCAACACCAAGTAACTGACAAGGACTGGTGCATGATTTAACCCATTCAACACCAAGTAACTGACAAGGACTGGTGCATGCTATTTAACCCATTCAACACCAAGTAACTGACATGGACTGGTGCATGATTTAACCCATTCAACACCAAGTAACTGACATGGACTGGTGCATGATTTAACCCATTCAACACCAAGTAACTGACATGGACTGGTGCATGATATTTAACCCATTCAACACCAAGTAACTGACATGGACTGGTGCATGATTTAACCCATTCAACACCAAGTAACTGACATGGACTGGTGCATGATTTAACCCATTCAACACCAAGTAACTGACATGGACTGGTGCATGATTTAACCCATTCAACACCAAGTAACTGACATGGACTGGTGCATGATTTAACCCATTCAACACCAAGTAACTGACAAGGACTGGTGCATGATTTAACCCATTCAACACCAAGTAACTGACAAGGACTGGTGCATGCTATTTAACCCATTCAACACCAAGTAACTGACAAGGACTGGTGCATGATTTAACCCATTCAACACCAAGTAACTGACAAGGACTGGTGCATGATTTAACCCATTCAACACCAAGTAACTGACAAGGACTGGTGCATGATTTAACCCATTCAACACCAAGTAACCGACATGGACTGGTGCATGATTTTAACCCATTCAACACCAAGTAACTGACAAGGACTGGTGCATGATTTAACCCATTCAACACCAAGTAACTGACAAGGACTGGTGCATGCTTTAACCCATTCAACACCAAGTAACTGACAAGGACTGGTGCATGATTTAACCCATTCAACACCAAGTAACTGACAAGGACTGGTGCATGATTTAACCCATTCAACACCAAGTAACCGACATGGACTGGTGCATGATTTAACCCATTCAACACCAAGTAACTGACAAGGACTGGTGCATGATTTAACCCATTCAACACCAAGTAACTGACAAGGACTGGTGCATGATTTAACCCATTCAACACCAAGTAACCGACATGGACTGGTGCATGATTTAACCCATTCAACACCAAGTAACTGACAAGGACTGGTGCATGATTTAACCCATTCAACACCAAGTAACTGACAAGGACTGGTGCATGATTTAACCCATTCAACACCAAGTAACTGACACGGACTGGTGCATGATTTAACCCATTCAACACCAAGTAACCGACATTGACTGGTGCATGATTTAACCCATTCAACACCAAGTAACTGACAAGGACTGGTGCATGATTTAACCCATTCAACACCAAGTAACTGACAAGGACTGGTGCATGCTATTTAACCCATTCAACACCAAGTAACTGACAAGGACTGGTGCATGATTTAACCCATTCAACACCAAGTAACTGACAAGGACTGGTGCATGATTTAACCCATTCAACACCAAGTAACTGACAAGGACTGGTGCATGATTTAACCCATTCAACACCAAGTAACCGACATGGACTGGTGCATGATTTAACCCATTCAACACCAAGTAACTGACAAGGACTGGTGCATGATTTAACCCATTCAACACCAAGTAACTGACAAGGACTGGTGCATGATTTAACCCATTCAACACCAAGTAACTGACAAGGACTGGTGCATGATTTAACCCATTCAACACCAAGTAACTGACAAGGACTGGTGCATGATTTAACCCATTCAACACCAAGTAACCGACATGGACTGGTGCATGATTTAACCCATTCAACACCAAGTAACTGACAAGGACTGGTGCATGATTTAACCCATTCAACACCAAGTAACTGACAAGGACTGGTGCATGATTTAACCCATTCAACACCAAGTAACTGACAAGGACTGGTGCATGATTTAACCCATTCAACACCAAGTAACCGAAATGGACTGGTGCATGATTTAACCCATTCAACACCAAGTAACCGACATGGACTGGTGCATGACTTAACTCATTTAACACCAAGTAACTGACAAGGACTGGTGCATGATTTAACCCATTCAACACCAAGTAACTGACAAGGACTGGTGCATGATTTAACCCATTCAACACCAAGTAACTGACAAGGACTGGTGCATGATTTAACCCATTCAACACCAAGTAACTGACAAGGACTGCTGCATGCTATTTAACCCATTCAACACCAAGTAACTGACAAGGACTGGTGCATGATTTAACCCATTCAACACCAAGTAACTGACAAGGACTGGTGCATGATTTAACCATTCAACACCAAGTAACGACAAGGACTGGTGCATGATTTAACCCATTCAACACCAAGTAACTGACAAGGACTGGTGCATGATTTAACCCATTCAACACCAAGTAACTGACAAGGACTGGTGCATGATTTAACCCATTCAACACCAAGTAACTGACAAGGACTGGTGCATGATTTAACCCATTCAACACCAAGTAACTGACATGGACTGGTGCATGATTTAACCCATTCAACACCAAGTAACTGACATGGACTGGTGCATGATTTAACCCATTCAACACCAAGTAACTGACAAGGACTGGTGCATGATTTAACCCATTCAACACCAAGTAACTGACAAGGACTGGTGCATGATTTAACCCATTCAACACCAAGTAACTGACATGGACTGGTGCATGATTTAACCCATTCAACACCAAGTAACTGACAAGGACTGGTGCATGATTTAACCCATTCAACACCAAGTAACTGACAAGGACTGGTGCATGATATTTAACCCATTCAACACCAAGTAACTGACAAGGACTGGTGCATGATTTAACCCATTCAACACCAAGTAACTGACAAGACTGGTGCATGATTTAACCCATTCAACACCAAGTAACTGACAAGGACTGGTGCATGATTTAACCCATTCAACACCAAGTAACTGACAAGGACTGGTGCATGATTTAACCCATTCAACACCAAGTAACTGACAAGGAATGGTGCATGATTAACCCATTCAACACCAAGTAACTGACAAGAACTGGTGCATGATTTAACCCATTCAACACCAAGTAACTGACATGGATGGTGCATGATTTAACCCATTCAACACCAAGTAACTGACATGGACTGGTGCATGATTTAACCCATTCAACACCAAGTAACTGACATGGACTGGTGCATGCTATTTAACCCATTCAACACCAAGTAACTGACATGGACTGGTGCATGATTTAACCCATTCGACACCAAGTAACTGACATGGACTGGTGCATGATTTAACCCATTCAACACCAAGTAACTGACATGGACTGGTGCATGATTTAACCCATTCAACACCAAGTAACCGACATGGACTGGTGCATGATTTAACCCATTCAACACCAAGTAACTGACATGGACTGGTGCATGATTTAACCCATTCAACACCAAGTAACTGACATGACTGGTGCATGATTTAACCCATTCAACACCAGTAACTGACATGGACTGGTGCATGATTTAACCCATTCAACACAAAGTAACTGACATGGACTGGTGCATGATTTAACCCATTCAACACCAAGTAACTGACATGGACTGGTGCATGATTTAACCCATTAAACACCAAGTAACTGACAAGGACTGGTGCATGATTTAACCCATTCAACACCAAGTAACTGACAAGGACTGGTGCATGATTTAACCCATTCAACACCAAGTAACCGACATGGACTGGTGCATGATTTAACCCATTCACCCAAGTAAATGACAAGGACTGGTGCATGATTTAACCCATTCAACACCAAGTAACTGACAAGGACTGGTGCATGATTTAACCCATTCAACACCAAGTAACTGACAAGACTGGTGCATGATATTTAACCCATTCAACACCAAGTAACTGACAAGGACTAGTGCATGATATTTAACCCATTCAACACCAAGTAACTGACAAGGACTGGTGCATGATTTAACCCATTCAACACCAAGTAACTGACAAGGACTGGTGCATGATTTAACCCATTCAACACCAAGTAACTGACATGGACTGGTGCATGAAAATTATATTTGAACCAGTTTATTTTTCAAAATGCATCATTTTGTCTAAAAAATAGTAATATTACTGGCAAAAAGTTCATCTGGATCCACACTTTGTGTAAGCCTATTTAGAGGTGTGTGGTGTTTAAAGGGTTAAATACGACCTAGAATCAGGCAATGAAATATAGTTAGAAATTATCATTTAGCAACACCATGTGGCTAAAGCATATGATAAAACAAGCACTGCTGACTAACTTAAGTTTATTTAAAATCGCCACCGCATAAATGCATTTGGGCGACTACTAGGTTAAATGACCTATATAAGTCAGAAATATAATCGAAATGGGTAATCAGTCAGTATATATACCCCACCTCCATAGACAGTCATTTATCTATCGTACTCAATGTATAAGCAGTCATCATATCTACCCCCCTCACATATATTATATATGTTATTGTGTTATTGGTTGTATCCACTACATATGTTTGTTATTCTGTATTACGGGTCTTTCTGCTTGTGTGACTAGTGACGTGTCAGTGTATGTTGTATTGTTAATGACGTCGAGTGACGTGTCAGTGAATGTGGTATTGTTAATGACGTCGAGTGACGTGTCAGTGAATGTGGTATTGTTAATGACGTCGAGTGACGTGTCAGTGAATGGGGTATTGTTAATGACGTCGAGTGACGTGTCAGTGTATGCGCTATTGTTAATGACGTCAAGAGACGTTCAAATGTGGGAAATGGCTAAACTGCATAATTATGAACAAGTTAATACTTACGAAGCAAATTAACCGTTGGTATATGGTATTTGTGCACGAATAGAAGAAACTGACCACTCCAGTG
>CM026396.1:41664979-41823794 GCA_014843695.1 Archivesica marissinica
ATTATTCATTAGTGCTGCTTACAGTATTTGCTATTCATATACATTAGTCCACTAGTGCTGCTTACAGTATTTGCTATTTATATACATTAGTACATTAGTACATCAGTGCTGCTTACAGTATTTGCTATTTATATACATTAGTCCATTAGTACATCAGTGCTGCTTACAATATTTGCTATTTATATACATTAGTACATTAGTACATCAGTGCTGCTTACAGTATTTGCTATTTATATACATTAGTACATTAGTACATCAGTGCTGCTTACAATATTTGCTATTTATATACATTAGTACATTAGTACATCAGTGCTGCTTACAGTATTTGCTATTTATATACATTAGTACATCAGTGCTGCTTACAATATTTGCTATTTATATACATTAGTACATTAGTACATCAGTGCTGCTTACAGTATTTGCTATTTATATACATTAGTTCATCAGTGCTGCTTACAGTATTTGCTATTCATATACATTAGTCCATTAGTACATCAGTGCTGCTTACAATATTTGCTATTTATATACATTAGTACATCAGTGCTGCTTACAATATTTGCTATTTATATACATTAGTACATCAGTGCTGCTTACAATATTTGCTATTTATATACATTAGTACATCAGTGCTGCTTACAATATTTGCTATTTATATACATTAGTCCATTAGTGCTGACAGTATTTGCTATTTATATACATTAGTCCATTAGTGCTGCTTACAGTATTTGCTATTTATATACATTAGTCCATTAGTGCTGCTTACAGTATTTGCTATTTATATACATTAGTCCATTAGTGCTGCTTACAGTATTTGCTATTTATATACATTAGTCTATTAGTGCTGCTTACAGTATTTGCTATTTATATACATTAGTACATTAGTGCTGCTTACAGTATTTGCTATTTATATACATTAGTCCATTAGTACATCAGTGCTGCTTACAATATTTGCTATTTATATACATTAGTACATTAGTGCTACTTACAGTATTTGCTATTTATATACATTAGTCCATTAGTACATCAGTGCTGCTTACAATATTTGCTATTTATATACATTAGTACATCAGTGCTGCTTACAATATTTGCTATTTATATACATTAGTACATCAGTGCTGCTTACAATATTTGCTATTTATATACATTAGTCCATTAGTGCTGCTTACAGTATTTGCTATTTATATACATTAGTCCATTAGTGCTGCTTACAGTATTTGCTATTTATATACATTAGTCCATTAGTGCTGCTTACAGTATTTGCTATTTATATACATTAGTCCATTAGTGCTGCTTACAGTATTTGCTATTTATATACATTAGTCTATTAGTGCTGCTTACAGTATTTGCTATTTATATACATTAGTACATTAGTGCTGCTTACAGTATTTGCTATTTATATACATTAGTCCATTAGTACATCAGTGCTGCTTACAATATTTGCTATTTATATACATTAGTACATTAGTGCTACTTACAGTATTTGCTATTTATATACATTAGTCCATTAGTACATCAGTGCTGCTTACAATATTTGCTATTTATATACATTAGTACATCAGTGCTGCTTACAATATTTGCTATTTATATACATTAGTACATCAGTGCTGCTTACAATATTTGCTATTTATATACATTAGTCCATTAGTGCTGCTTACAGTATTTGCTATTTATATACATTAGTCCATTAGTGCTGCTTACAGTATTTGCTATTTATATACATTAGTCCATTAGTGCTGCTTACAGTATTTGCTATTTATATACATTAGTCCATTAGTGCTGCTTACAGTATTTGCTATTTATATACATTAGTACATTAGTACATCAGTACATCAGTGCTGCTTACAGTATTTGCTATTTATATACATTAGTACATTAGTGCTGCTTACAGTATTTGCTATTTATATACATTAGTCCATTAGTACATCAGTGCTGCTTACAATATTTGCTATTTATATACATTAGTCCATTAGTGCTGCTTACAGTATTTGCTATTTATATACATTAGTCCATTAGTGCTGCTTACAGTATTTGCTATTTATATACATTAGTACATCAGTGCTGCTTACAATATTTGCTATTTATATACATTAGTCCATTAGTGCTGCTTACAGTATTTGCTATTTATATACATTAGTCCATTAGTGCTGCTTACAGTATTTGCTATTTATATACATTAGTCCATTAGTGCTGCTTACAGTATTTGCTATTTATATACATTAGTCCATTAGTGCTGCTTACAGTATTTGCTATTTATATACATTAGTACATCAGTGCTGCTTACAGTATTTGCTATTTATATACATTAGTACATCAGTGCTGCTTACAGTATTTGCTATTTATATGCATTAGTACATCAGTGCTGCTTACAGTATTTGCTATTTATATACATTAGTCCATTAGTACATCAGTGCTGCTTACAGTATTTGCTATTTATATACAAACGTATTGTATACCCCAATAAAGGCAAGATATGTTGAATACATTCCTTAAATGAACCCTCGAATGCCCCTACCATATATCGTGCCACCAGACACACCCATTCCCATCTTAACCAATCTCGAATACCTTATCATATACTGTTCGTGCCACCAGACACACCCATTCCCATCTTAACCAATCTCGAATACCTTATCATATACTGTTCGTGCCACCAGACACACCCATTCCCATCTTAACCAATCTCGAATACCTTATCATATACTGTTCGTGCCACCAGACACACCCATTCCCATCTTAACCAATCTCGAATACCTTATCATATACTGTTCGTGCCACCAGACACACCCATTCCCATCTTAACCAATCTCGAATACCTTATCATATACTGTTCGTGCCACCAGACACACCCATTCCCATCTTAACCAATCTCGAATACCTTATCATATACTGTTCGTGCCACCAGACACACCCATTCCCATCTTAACCAATCTCGAATACCTTATCATATACTGTTCGTGCCACCAGACACACCCATTCCCATCTTAACCAATCTCGAATACCTTATCATATACTGTTCGTGCCCCCAGACACACCCATTCTCATATTAACACATTTCGAATTTGATTAAACTAGTATGTATGTATGTTCCTTTAATGTCAAACCCCTCGCGTGGACTTAGACATGTTTTCCTGGGCAGGCTTAGCCGACCTAAGCGATTAACCAGTACCAAGTAATGTGTGTGAGGTGCCTTGCTCAATGACACTACATACGTGGCCTGACCTAGTATCGAACCCGGGACCTTTCGATTCCAAATCCGACGCTCTACCACTGGACCACGGACGCCCATTCTCATATTAAGCAAAATCAACTTGCCTTAGAATAGCAGTAATCAAAGATTGTTTCGAATTTCTGAAGCATTTTAACATTGTTGGTTTCTTGGTATGACATCAGATATGCTATCATGGCTTCGCTGTGCGTCCACCATAGCTTCATGTTCCATTCCAGCTGTACGGGGCTTCACGGCAATGTACAATACAATACAATACAATCACTGATCTCTCTCAATATCTCAATAATAATAATGAACAGTACATGGTAAACATATTCTTTTATTATTAAATATGCATTACATGATACAGATAGAGCATTACATGATGCATTACATGATACAGATAGAGCATTACATGATGCATTACATGATACAGATAGAGCATTACATGATACAACAAGAGCATTACATGATACAACTAGAGCATTACATGATACAAATAGAGCATTACATGATACAATTAGAGCATTACATGATACAACAAAAGCATTACATGATACAAGTAGAGCATTACATGATACAATTAGAGCATTACATGATACATCTAGAGCATTAGAACTGACAGTTCAACTTCTAGGTCACGTTGGTATGGCTTATTTGAATGACAATATGAGGTTTTTTTATATGTGTGTGTGTGGTGTGGTGTGGTGTGGTGAGGTGAGGTGCGGTGCGTGTAATTACCTGTTTCCATCGACATCCAAAAAGTAGAAAATACCACCATGTTTGGTATCCCAACCATAGTCAAACATTCTGTCAATATAGTCTCGTATAGCCGTCTGCTTCAGTGCAGCGTTGTTTTTCTTGCGTCCGTGCCTCAACAAACACCAGCCTGCCTCTATGGCATGTCCTGCAAAATAATAAATATCCTGCAAAATAATAAATATCCTACAAAATAATAAATATCCTGCAAAATAATAAACATCCTGCAAAATATCTTGCAAAATAATAAATATCCTGCAAAATAATAAATATCCTGCAAAATATCCTGCAAAATAATAAATATCCTGCAAAATAATAAATATTCTGCAAAATAATAAATATCCTGCAAAATAATAAATATTCTGCAAAATATCCTGCAAAATAATAAATATCCTGCAAAATAATAAATATTCTGCAAAATAATAAATAAATAATAAATATCCTGCAAAATAATAAATATCCTGCAAAATAATAAATATCCTGCAAAATATCATGCAAAATAATAAATATCCTGCAAAATAATAAATATTCTGCAAAATAATAAATAAATAATAAATATCCTGCAAAATAATAAATATCCTGCAAAATAATAAATATTCTGCAAAATAATAAATAAATAATAAATATCCTGCAAAATAATAAATATCCTGCAAAATAATAAATAAATAATAAATATCCTGCAAAATAATAAATATCCTGCAAAATAATAAAACCTTTGTAGCTACAAGCGTATGATACATAAGAGCTTGGGGTCCGGATTGTTGTATCTAGCTCTGTATTGTCTCTAGCTCTGTAAGTGTGTATGTTCCATTAATGTCAAACCCCTCTCGGGGACCTAGACATGTTTTCCTGGGCAGGCTTTGCCGACCTAATCGATTAACCAATACCAAACAATGTGTGTGAGGTGGCTTGCTCAATGACACTACATACGTGGCCTGTCCGAGTATCGAACATGAGACCGTTCGATTCCATATCCGACGCTCTACCACTGGACTACGGACGCCACACTGTATTGTCGCTAACTCTGTATTGTATCTAACTCTGTATTGTCTGGTTTTTATACGCGTACGGTGTAAAGCACCGACACGAGACCTCCGCTTAAAGTCCCATCTGAAAGACTGTTAATTTTAATTAGGGTCAGACGGGGAATATATCATCATATTCCAAAACATATTATATATATTTTCTCTACTTTTCAGCTTTAACGTTACTATATAAATTCCAATATGCAGTTTTCAATTATAGTCCTATCATTTGATTTGTAGGCCTATATTATGTTGAGGGCCTCATGGTAGATTAACTTTTGTTAAATAAATTATTACTATTAATTATTTTATATATATATCCTTTGAGTAATAAGGATTCCATGATTGCACTGTATACAGGTAATATTGAACTTGTCTATAATTAACCCTTTCAACACCACATACCTCTAAATAGGCTTACAAAAAGTGTAGATCCAGATGAGCCGGCTCGTGACGAGCCGTCTCATCAGGATCTGCACTTTTTACCAGTGATATGACTATTTTTAGACATAATTACCCATTTTGATAAATGAACTTGTCCAAATGTGATTTTCTGATTCATTTATTGGTTTATGAATATCATGGACCAGTCTATGTCAGTTACTTGGTGTTGAATGGGTTAAAGCAAGCACAGTTATTTATTTCTAACATGGAGAAGGTCAAAAGACGCAACAAAACTAAAAAACAAACATACAAATTTGTAAGTTATAACATATATTGAAAGTTGTTAATTAATATCAAAATGTAATTGTGCCCACACTTGTGTAAATGTTGCAAAGTTGTAGAACTTGCTCGATCAATAAACCCTTCGTAACTTATGTTATATTTATGTTATATTTCGGGTTTTACGCCTGCATCAGCACCATTTTGGGCTATATCGCCGGCGAGCAGTTTACCTAACAACACCTTTCCTGGACAGGCTCCAGCGGTTAACCAGTACTTGGGTGCACCAACCTCCGTAAGAAACTGCCAACTTTTTCATATAAATGAGACAAGACACGGCCTGAGCGGGGCTCGAACCCGTGACCATCAGTGATGATAGGTTACAGTGGTATACAAGTCAGCGACCTTAACCACTCGACCACGGAGGCGGACCCTTCGTAACTAAATAAGTATTATAAATTTCATTTTACATGTGGTCATATTTGTAAATGTATTTAATTTGAAAACTGCGATTTTCAATAGATATACAGAGCGGCATTGTACATTAATATTACATGACATATACATAGATTTATTAATTAAATTCCATTCAGGGTTTCAATCCCATGATAACACACATATTGTAACATATAATTTTTATAATAATATATGATACAAACAATATTAACATAAGCGTACACTGGACCATCTTCCAACTTCCACTGGCAGTCTATGGTTACTCATTCAAAATACAGTATATAGCCTAAAGTAATAAGTTGGAAGTTGAAAATAGTTTAGTCTAATCATATTTTAGTGCAGTCAGAATTTTTTCTGAAGAGAACAGCTCTACAAATATTGGAATACTTCGTATGTTCCAGACAAATTTATTTATATACTATAATAGTGTGTTCTAAGTTCCAACATTCTAATAGGAAATGAAATTTGCTAGTACAAGCATTTTCTTTCATTTCTTGCAATTGTATTTGGTTTATACCACGTAACTGGTCTGTACCTGGTGCACGGATAGTTGGCATATTGTCCATACACTACTACTTATATGTTTGTCCATTCAGGTTTTCAATAAGCGTACAATGGATCATCAGCATGATAATTATGCTATACAAAGCATAAGTACAAGAACATAGTATGATAATTATAATATACAAGAACATAGCATGATAATTATGCTATACAAAGCATACGTACAAGAACATAGCATGATAATTATAATATACAAAGCATATATACAAGAACATAGCATGATAATTATAATATACAAAGCATAAGTACAAGAACATAGCATGATAATTATAATATACACAGCATATATACAAGAACATAGCATGATAATTATAATATACAAAGCATAAGTACAAGAACATAGCATGCTAATTATGCTATACAAAGCATAAGTACAAGAACATAGCATGATAATTATACTATACAAAGCATACGTACAAGAACATAGCATGATAATTATAATATACAAAGCATAAGTACAAGAACATAGCATGATAATTATAATATACACAGCATAAGTACAAGAACATAGCATGATAATTATAATATACAAAGCATAAGTACAAGAACATAGCATGATAATTATAATATACAAAGCATAAGTACAAGAACATAGCATGATAATTATAATATACACAGCATAAGTACAAGAACATAGCAAGATAATTATAATATACAAGGTATAAGTACAAGAACATAGCATGATAATTATAATATACAAAGTATAAGTACAAGAACATAGCATGATAATTATAATATACAAAGTATAAATACAAGAACATAGCATGATAATTATAATATACAAGAATATAGCATGATAATTATAATATACAAAGTATAAGTACAATAACATAGCATGATAATTATAATATACAAGAACATAGCATGATAATTATAATATACAAAGTATAAATACAAGAACATAGCATGATAATTATAATATACAAGAACATAGCATGATAATTATAATATACAAAGTATAAGTACAAGAACATAGCATGATAATTATAATATACAAAGTATAAATACAAGAACATAGCATGATAATTATAATATACACAGCATAAGTACAAGAACATAGCATGATAATTATAATATACAAAGTATAAATACAAGAACATAGCATGATAATTATAATATACAAGAACATAGCATGATAATTATAATATACAAAGCATAAATACAAGAACATAGCATGATAATTATAATATACAAAGCATAAGTACAAGAACATAGCATGATAATTATAATATACAAAGTATAAATACAAGAACATAGCATGATAATTATAATATACAAAGCATAAGTACAAGAACATAGCATGATAATTATAATATACAAAGCATAAGTACAAGAACATAGCATGATAATTATAATATACAAAGCATAAGTACAAGAACATAGCATGATAATTATAATATACAAAGCATGATGATATTACAAGAACATAGCATGATAATTATAATATACAAGAACATAGCATGATAATTATAATATACAAGAACATAGCATGATAATTATACTATACAAAGCATAAGTACAAGAACATAGCATGATAATTATAATATACAAGAACATAGCATGATGATTATAATATACAAGAACATAGCATGATAATTATACTATACAAGAACATAGCATGATAATTATAATATACAAGAACATAGCATGATAATTATAATATACAAGAACATAGCATGATAATTATAATATACAAGAACATAGCATGATAATTATAATATACAAAGTATAAATACAAGAACATAGCATGATAATTATAATATACAAGAACATAGCATGATAATTATAATATACAAGAACATAGCATGATAATTATAATATACAAGAACATAGCATGATAATTATAATATACAAGAACATAGCATGATAATTATAATATACAAAGCATACGTACAAGAACATAGCATGATAATTATAATATACAAAGCATATATACAAGAACATAGCATGATAATTATAATATACAAAGCATAAGTACAAGAACATAGCATGATAATTATAATATACAAAGCATATATACAAGAACATAGCATGATAATTATAATATACAAAGCATAAGTACAAGAACATAGCATGATAATTATACTATACAAAGCATAAGTACAAGAACATAGCATGATAATTATACTATACAAAGCATACGTACAAGAACATAGCATGATAATTATAATATACAAAGCATAAGTACAAGAACATAGCATGATAATTATAATATACAAAGCATAAGTACAAGAACATAGCATGATAATTATAATATACAAAGCATAAGTACAAGAACATAGCATGATAATTATAATATACAAAGCATAAGTACAAGAACATAGCATGATAATTATAATATACAAAGCATAAGTACAAGAACATAGCATGATAATTATAATATACAAAGTATAAGTACAAGAACATAGCATGATAATTATAATATACAAAGTATAAGTACAAGAACATAGCATGATAATTATAATATACAAAGTATAAATACAAGAACATAGCATGATAATTATAATATACAAGAACATAGCATGATAATTATAATATACAAAGTATAAGTACAAGAACATAGCATGATAATCATAATATACAAGAACATAGCATGATAATTATAATATACAAAGCATAAGTACAAGAACATAGCATGATAATTATAATATACAAAGTATAAATACAAGAACATAGCATGATAATTATAATATACAAAGCATAAGTACAAGAACATAGCATGATAATTATAATATACAAGAACATAGCATGATAATTATAATATACAAAGCATATATACAAGAACATAGCATGATAATTATAATATACAAAGCATACGTACAAGAACATAGCATGATAATTATAATATACAAAGCATAAGTACAAGAACATAGCATGATAATTATAATATACAAAGCATAAGTACAAGAACATAGCATGATAATTATAATATACAAGAACATAGCATGATAATTATAATATACAAAGCATAAGTACAAGAACATAGCATGATAATTATAATATACAAGAACATAGCATGATAATTATAATATACAAGAACATAGCATGATAATTATAATATACAAGAACATAGCATGATAATTATAATATACAAAGCATAAGTACAAGAACATAGCATGATAATTATAATATACAAGAACATAGCATGATAATTATAATATACAAAGCATAAGTACAAGAACATAGCATGATAATTATAATGTACAAAGTATAAATACAAGAACATAGCATGATAATTATAATATACAAGAACATAGCATGATAATTATAATATACAAAGCATATATACAAGAACATAGCATGATAATTATAATATACAAAGCATAAGTACAAGAACATAGCATGATAATTATGCTATACAAAGTATAAATACAAGAACATAGTATGATAATTATAATATACAAAGCATAAGTACAAGAACATAGCATGATAATTATAATATACAAGAACATAGCATGATAATTATAATATACAAAGCATAAGTACAAGAACATAGCATGATAATTATAATATACAAGAACATAGCATGATAATTATAATATACAATAGCATATATACAAGAACATAGCATGATAATTATAATATACAAAGCATAAGTACAAGAACATAGCATGATAATTATACTATACAAAGCATAAGTACAAGAACATAGTATGATAATTATAATATACAAAGCATAAGTACAAGAACATAGCATGATAATTATAATATACAAAGCATAAGTACAAGAACATAGCATGATAATATAAATGGTTTGGGCCACACGTTATAACAACATTAGCGGCCCGCACCAGACCGCCACATTAGTGTACAATTAAATGAAATGACGGATTTTGACAAGAAAAAAAGCATATAATTGCATAAACTAAACGAAAGCACTATAATGAATACATGCAGCCAACACTTACACCCACTATTCCAAAGACCACACCGTGACCCGAACCTAAGACCAATATATATCTAAACTTCGTGGAAGTCGTGGTAGCGTAGTGGATGCGCGTTCGCTTCAGGTGCGAAAGGTCCGGAGTTCGAGCCCCACTGGAGCCGTTACGATTGTGCCATTAGGCAAGGCATTTAAAATCCACATTGCCTCTTCTCTCTCCCACGTGGTGATGGGATTCCACCACGAATGAGGTCTCGAGAGTGATTAATATAAGTTGTAAGAACTTGTTTCGCAATAGAGCTAAAATAAATTTGTATAAATTATCTAAACTGATGTTCTGCTAATTTAGGAGAGCAATCCTACAAAAACAGTGTGTACTACGTTTATTTATCGTCGCTACCTGTTGCCCATATGAGCGTCGCCTCCTGCAGATATTAGTCATTTTAGATGTTTGGGGATAGTGCGATGATACAGACAGAGACCCATTCCAGAGTCTCCTCTGGTTCTTAATGTTTAAGCTAAGCTAACAGCACGAGGGGTAATTGTGAAGAGTACAGACATAAGTTTAATATCGAAGATCAAACCAGGGACAGCGAGACGTCCAGTACTGCCCGGAAGTTCATCACCAGTAGAGCTGATATTTTCTAAGACAATTGTGCCATTCCTCTGAAGCAAAATATGATAAAAAATAGAAATTATTTTAAGTTTTAGATTAACTTTGTTAATAATATAATATATGACACACCATGACAAAATCAGTCTTAAATCCCAAAAAATAATAAAAATGAGCTAACTGTGTGTGTTTTACGTTTATTTATCGTCGCTACCGGATGCCCATATGACCGACGCCTCCTGAAGAGATTAATCAGTTTAGATTTTTGGAGGATAGTGCAATGATGCACACAGAGACCCATTCCAGAGTCTCGTCTGGTTCTTTTACGTGCACGGTGTACAGCACCGACACGAGGCTTCGGTTTAAAGTCCCATCTGAAAGACTGTTAATTTTATTAGTGTCAGACGGGGGATCGAAACTGCGAGAACACCAGGAGAATAAGTACGGAGTGTTATATCCCGATAAAAGTACAAATACCTGTTTGTGAGCGAGAGCCTGCGCTATGCTCCACTCGGCCACGTCGGCATATTTTACCGACGTGGACTGGTCCATTGTTTCCAATTGGTCAACTAGACACAGCAGCATCATTGGAACGGCCAGCGTGTTTACTGGAGTGTTCCCTGGTAGGGGATCCACGCCTAGTATCACAATGGTAGAATCATCCCTAACCCAATGTACAATCATGTCGAATATTGCTATTGCTTCGTCCTAGAAAAGCAATCCCCAATATACATGTTTAGTTATTAACCCTACAGTAGGAAGCACAGGCACCAGACACACACAAAATTATTACTATATATTACTTACTATATGACCATAGGCCAAAAACATTATTTTTGTGTGTCTGGTGTCTGTGGTAGGAAGGGGGTTACTGTTGTTGGCCTTCACTGGCTGACCACCCACCCGTCCGCGTAGGGGCACCCGGCTTCTTCCTCCACCAATATCACATAAGCTGCTGGGAAAAAACAAAATACAGCTAACTGAATTATGTTTGTGATGTCTATATTATCTTAAATTGCAAACCGGAACCGGAACGGAGATATTTAATATCAGTAGAAAACAGGGAAGATAACTCTACATTGGAGATGGATCTCAGCATCAGACACACTCCGAAGGCGGGGGGGGGGGGTATCTCATTGACAGGGTGTGTGAGGGGATGGTAGATGGGGTGCTAGGTCAATACAAATCTGGCTCTGATATATGTGGCAAAATGCTAACCCAACTTTAGTTATGTTATATTTCGGGTTTTACGCCTGCATCAGCACCATTTTGGGCTATTTCGCCGGCGGGCAGTTTACCTAACAACACCTTTCCTATGCAGGCTCCAGCGGCTAACCAGTACTTGGGTGCACCAACCTCCGTAAGAAACTGCCAACTTTTTCATATAAATGAGACACGGTCTGAGCGGGGCTCGAACCCGTGACCATCAGTGATGATAGGTTACAGTGGTATACAAGTCAGCGACCATAACCCAACTTTAGACAGATCGGATGAAATTCTTGGAAATACATCACGTGTTCTGATAGATTGAAAATATATGATCACATGTTTCACTTTTATTATACTGCTAGTTTGGAGATAGCGTTGTATTTATGATACATTACACCAAACAGTAATTGTGGACGTTCGTCCGTCCGTCCTGACGTCAAAGCACTCTACGCTAGACGGATTTACTAAATATGTCCCCTACTCCAGACTAAACATGTTGAAAAACATATCTCCCTTTTAGACTGATGTAGAGATACAAACATAGACTGAAATGCTGAAAACCATATCTCGTGTCCACACACGTAAGAAGAACCCCCACGGGACTAGTTCGGACTTTCTTGACTACCGGCTTGTACCTGGTGCATGGATATTTGGAATATTGTCCATACACTACAACGTGTATGTTTGTTCAACACGTACCTGGTCTGTGCGCAGATAGTCCATACACTACTACTTGTATGTTTGTTCAACACGTACCTGGTCTGTGCGCAGATAGTCCATACATTACTACTTGTATGTTTGTTCAACACGCACCTGGTATGTGCGCAGATAGGCCATACACTACTATTTGTATGTTTGTTCAACACGTACCTGGTCTGTGCGCAGATCGTCCATACACTACTACTTGTATGTTTGTTCAACACGTACCTGGTCTGTGCGCAGAAAGTCCATACACTACTACGTGTATGTTTGTTCAACACGTACCTGGTATGTGCGCAGATAGGCCATACACTACTACTTGTATGTTTGTTCAACACGTACCTGGTCTGTGCGCAGATCGTCCATACACTACTACTTGTATGTTTGTTCAACACGCACCTGGTCTGTGCGCAGATAGTTCATACACTACTACTTGTATGTTTGTTCAACACGTACCTGGTCTGTGCGCAGAAAGTCCATACACTACTACGTGTAGGTTTGATCAACACGTACCTGGTCTGTGCGCAGATAGTCCATACATTACTACTTGTATGTTTGTTCAACACGCACCTGGTCTGTGCGCAGATATTCCATGCACTACTACTTGTATGTTTGTTCAACACGTACCTTGTCTGTGCGCAGATCGTCCATACACTACTACTTGTATGTTTGTTCAACACGTACCTGGTCTGTGCGCAGATAGTACATACACTACTACTTGTATGTTTGTTCAACACGTACCTTGTCTGTGCGCAGATCGTCCATACACTACTACTTGTATGTTTGTTCAACACGTACCTGGTCTGTGCGCAGATCGTCCATACATTACTACTTGTATGTTTGTTCAACACGTACCTGGTATGTGCGCAGATCGTCCATACACTACTACCTGTATGTTTGTTCAATACGTACATGGTCTGTGCGCAGATAGTCCATACACTACTACTTGTATGTTTGTTCAACACGTACCTGGTCTGTGCGCAATTAATCCATACACTACTACTTGTATGTTTGTTCAACAGGCACCTGGTCTGTGCGCAGATAGTACATACACTACTACATGTATGTTTGTTCAACACGCACCTGGTCTGTGCACAGATCGTTCATATAATACTACTTGCATGTCTGTTCAACACGTACCTGGTCTGTGTGCAGATAGTACATAATTATACTACTACTTGTATTTTTGTTCAACACGTACCTGGTCTGTGCGCAGATAGTCCATACACTACTACCTGTATGTTTGTTCAACACGTACCTGGTCTGTGCGCAGATAGTCCATACACTACTACTTGTATGTTTGTTCAACATGCACCTGGTCTGTGCGCAGATAGTCCATACACTACTACCTGCATGTTTATACAACACGCACCTGGTCTGTGCGCAGATAGTCCATACACTACTACTTGTATGTTTGTACAACACGCTAACGTTACGTACTTTATATTTTGTTTCATTTGTTGCTCTAGCCAGTTCCGACATTGCCATCGCGTAGAAACATTCTGAGAAAATACTCCGTTGTATTTTGATTGGCGTTCCGTCACGTGTTAAGCTCAAATAGCACTTCCCGTTGTCTGGATCTTTTGCATGTTTCTGAAGAAATACTGCGCCTGAAATAAGTACGTGTAGCTCCAGTATAGATGCGCGTTGGATCAGAACAATCACTCGACCCACGACAGCGTCACTACCATGTTGAGCATTCTATACTGCAGTGACAGTCGTGATAGCGCCGTGGATGCGCGTTCGCTTCAGGTGCGAAATGTCCGGAGTTCGAGCCACGCTGGAGCCGTTACGATTGTGCCCTTAGGCAAGGCATTTAAATTCCAGGTTGCCTCTTCTCTCTCCCTCGTGGCGATGGATTCCATCAGGAATGAGGTCTCGAGAGTGATTACTATAAGTTGAAAGAACTTGTTTCGCAATCGAGCTAAAATAAATTTGTATAAACTAATAGCCATGGGGGTACAGGGGCATATATATGTCATCCACTGGAAAATTTACCTTGCTAAATAAAATCTCATTTTTATACATAATAGACGATTTTCAAGGAATTAAGTACACGTATGTGCACCTTAACCGCACGAGTAGGCATGTCTGTTTTATATTCGACTAGGCATGTCGGTTTTATCTTATAGAAAACTGACACATTGTATAAACTTGTCCAAGTCAGTTATATCCCGGCATGAAGAGTTTTCGGCGAGAACGTGTTTTCACCTAATTGCCGGTTTGCATCGGTAATTGCAATTCGCGAGAGAGATCACGCGATATTTCACGCTCCAGTTACCGGCAATGTAAATTAGCAATACATTTTACTTTCAATGTGTCTTTTTCACTGATAATGGGAATCAGTGATGGAAACTTCAAACCTAGCCCCAGTTTCCACTAATTCCACTATTCACATTCATTTCCCCATATAAATAATATTTTTTAAAGACATCAACAAACTTTCCCCCAAAATGACATATATATCGTCTGCAACACCAATATATTTATGAATAAATAATGCCATCATAGTCTCACTGTTCCATGTTTATGAGGTTCGTCTGTTATTCGACACGTTGAAAAATATCAACACTACTTCATACTGACAGCACAACTGTACATACTACTTCATACTGACATCGCAACTGTACATACTATTTCAAACTGACAGCACAGCTGTACATACTACTTCATACTGACATCGCAACTGTACATACTATTTCAAACTGACAGCACAGCTGTACATACTACTTCACACTGACAGCGCAACTGTTCATACTACTTCATACTGACAGCACAACTGTACATACTACTTCACACTGACAGCGCAACTGTACATACTACTTATACTGACAGCGCAACTGTACATACTACTTCATACTGACAGCACAACTGTACATACTACTTCATACTGACAGCGCAACTGCACATACTATTTCATACTGACAGCGCAACTGTACATACTACTTCACACTGACAGCGCAACTGTTCATACTACTTCATACTGACAGCACAACTGTACATACTACTTCACACTGACAGCACAACTGTTCATACTACTTCACACTGACAGCACAACTGTACATACTACTTCACACTGACAGCGCAACTGTTCATACTACTTCATACTGACAGCACAACTGTACATACTACTTCACACTGACAGCACAACTGTTCATACTACTTCATACTGACAGCACAACTGTACATACTACTTCACACTGACAGCACAACTGTTCATACTACTTCACACTGACAGCACAACTGTACATACTACTTCACACTGACAGCGCAACTGTTCATACTACTTCATACTGACAGCACAACTGTACATACTACTTCACACTGACAGCACAACTGTTCATACTACTTCATACTGACAGCACAACTGTACATACTACTTCACACTGACAGCACAACTGTTCATACTACATGTACGTCACTCTGACATCATCACTTGTGTCGGGAGTATCGTTTTTGCGTAAGACCTGTTCATATTGTGGGTGAAGTTAGCAGTGAGCAGTGTACTGCTGGCAGTGAGCAGTGTACTGCTGTACTGCTAGCAGTGAGCAGTGAGTAGTGTAATCCAGCAGTGAGTTATGTATTCTAGTAGTGAATGATGTATGCCAAATTTCGAAAAAAAAAAATATAATAAAAATAATTTCATTTTTTTTCCGAAAATTGTTTACGGGTAGGTTGGGTAACCGGAAACAGGCAAATATACTTTACTTCAGCGATGAGCGCTGTGATTTAGCGATGAGCGGCTCATTCCAGTTTTGTACACTGATCACTGCCAGAAAAGCCAGTATGGAAAATAATAATAATAAAAAAAAAATTAGTTTTATTTCCCCCCCGAAATTTGGCATTTGCACATCATCCACTACTAGATTACGCCAGTCACTGCTGGATTACACTACCCACTTCTGGAATACACTACTCGTACACTGCTCATTGCCAGGAAAAGCAAGTACGGGAAAAAATAAATATTTTTTTAATTATTTTTATTATTTTTTTCGAAATTTGGCATATACACATCATTCACTACTAGAATACATAACTCACTGCTGGATTATACTACTCACTGCCAGCAGTACAGCAGTACACTGACAGTACACTGAGCACTGCTAACTTCACCCATATAGAATATTAGCATGTCTTTGCACATACACAGCTGTAGTCAGTCTTAGTCTGTGCCAAATTTTATGAAATCATGCAGGTTGGTAAAAAGCAAATAAAATTCATTTGGTTCACGTATAAATGCATTGCTACTAAACATTCTTCTGAATACATCGAACGCTAACATTGAATCAATTTAACAGTGTTTTTGTGGTATACTAACTTTCAAACGTGAAAGTAGGATTTCATATAACGGTCATACAGGCTCCTGAATTGACGTATGTTGTCATTGAAATCAATATTAAACACGCGATACTTTCGTTTAGAGATAATTTAATTAAGATTAGTCTACAAATAAATATGCATAGGCACACCTGTGAGATATCACGGTAAATATGTACCATACCTCGTGTTATTCAGGATAAACGCTTTGTATTACGCATGCATTTCGACCCGTTTTACATTATTTTGTCAAACCGCGTGTACAACGTTTGTTTATTTGTTGAAATACTCGGGTTTTTTAAGCAAATATTTGGGGGGAAAATTATACCATATAATAGCAAATTACCTTCTGCAGACATTTGCGTTTTCACCGATGTAGTGTCGCTTTAAGGTTATTAAGGGGAAACCTAGCCCTAATGATAATGGAACATGTGTTTTAATATTTCAACTCAATGTTTATGTTTTAATTAATATGATGTAAAATACGGACGGACAGACGGACGGACATATTTAAATCTTAATTACCTCGTATAGCTGTGTGAAGAATATGAGGTATTCTGTACACTTCATCTTCATTGTATAAACGCGTATACATCCACACCTGCAAACCAAGCATACTGTAGTTATAATATAGACTTCGTAGTATACACACCTGCACACCAAACACACTGTAGTTATAATATAGACTACGTAGTATACACACCTGCACACCAAACATACTGTAGTTATCATATAGACTTCGTAGTATACACACCTGCAAACCAAACATACTGTAGTTATAAAATAGACTTCGTAGTATACACACCTGCACACCAAACATAATGTAGTTATAATATAGACTTCGTAGTATACACACCTGCACACCAAACATACTGTAGTTATAATGTAGACTTCGTAGTATACACACCTGCACACCAAACATACTGTAGTTATAATATAGACTTCGTAGTATACACACCTGCACACCAAACATACTGTAGTTATAATGTAGACTACGTAGTATACACACCTGCACACCAAACACACTTAAGGAGAAGACCTTTATAAGCTAATCTAGCTTTCGGATCTAATCCTTTTTCAAAACATAAACTATTATATTGTAATGTAATTGCTATATGTATATATGTTACATTGTTTGAAATAAAATATGTTTAAACTTAATATAGACTGCTTAGTATCTTTCAGTGGCGCAACTATTCTCATTTAGTTTATACACATTTATTTTAGCTCGATTGCGAAACAAGTTCTTACAACTTATAGTAATCCCTCTCGAGACCTCATTCCTGATGGAATCCATTGCCACGAGGGAGAGAGAAAGAGGCAACGTGAAAATTAAATGCCTTGCCTAAGGGCATAATCGAAACGGCTCCAGCGGGGCTCGAACTCCGGACCTTTCGCACCTGAAACGAACGCGCATCAACTGCGCTATCACGACTTCCATACTGTAGTAGTATATACTGTAGCCGTTTTTGGTTCGAGAACACGAGGTACAAACTAATTCCACACATATGTACGCACTGAACTCGAATTCGATGGAGGGGCCAAACACAGATTCTATGTGTGTGTTTACGCTTATTTATCGTCACTACCGGTTGCCCATATGAGCGACGCCTCCTGAAGAGATTAGTCATTTTAGATGTTGGAGGATAGTGCAATGATACAGACAAAGACCCATTCCAGAGTCTCCTCTGGTTCTTTTACGGGCACGATGTACAGCACCGACACTAGACCTCGGTTTAAAGTCCCATCTGAAAGACTGTTAATTTTATTAGGGTCAGACGGGGGATCGAGCCTGCGATCCCTGGATTACAAGTCCAGCGTGTTACCACTGGACTACAGATCCGTCTGCCCACAGATCATGCTGTATCATATCATATATGTGTGTGTGGTGCAGAAATCAAGAATGCGCTAAAGGTTGTATACAGAAAATAGGCAGAAAAGTGCATCCGCGATCGAATGTAGTCCCAATAATTATATAGTTCATTTTTTCTTTTTGATAAAAATGCATTTTCATGACAGGCAGTGTATAGTTGTTGTGCTTTTTGAGAAATTATGTGACTTGAGAATACTTCAGACTAGTTGATATGTAGAGAAGATGTGGTATACGAATTCAGGCTATTGCAAACTGAATGTTGGTATTCTGTATTATTTGGCGGAGGAATATTGTGAAACACAGTGACGTTATTCACAGGTGAGCACTGGCTATTTTAAACATTAAATTTGAAATAGTCTTGGTGTGTTTCAGGCTGATTTGAATACCTCTTCACAGTGGATGTGGTATCAGAAGAAATGAAAGATTGGAAATATAAATGAACAGACTGTTTTTACTTTTTACTATGTATTTAATAGGCAATTTATTTGTTGTTTTACAACCTAAACACGCACGCATGTTGCCTTAGTAACTGAAACTTACTTGGCGTGCCTGAAGCCAAACATACTTTGTTTCATCAAATATCTCGCCTGATGGTCCTAGACAGTTGTAGAATCCGCTGTTAAATGAAAACAACAGTCATATTGTAAACAATTCCATGCTCGATTATATGTGTTTGCTTGTGTGTTTGTTTGTTTATATATTTATGGGGTTTAACTGACCAGGGTTCATTCTAGGTCAGGATTTTTGGGAGAAGTGAGAAAGCGCGTGATCGCTTCCTTAAATGGTGTTCTTTAATATACTTCTGCAAAATAGGGTTAAAATGCACAGTACAACCATTAAATACAACATTTGAATAGAAGGAGTGCTTTATTATGGGCCAGTGTATTTTACTAGACAACATTTTGTTTGAAAATTGTAAAAACCCAAACAATTATATTTTTTTAGGGAGAAGTGGGGCCCCCAGAGGGCGAAGTCAGGGTCCCTAGGGCGACAATTTCGCCCACATCGCCCTCTAGAATGATCCCTGTAACTCTCAAGCTGTTATTGATGGACGAATACCACTGCCCTTCCACAAGTCATCTGGATAACTATCTCGCATGGATCAATTCGACATCGGTACGGTGCAAGTGATTCGAAGTCAAGTACCTTAAACACTCGGCCAAGGAGGCCCCGCTATTTGTTTATAGTTTGCAATATTTTGATAGGCAATCAACAGTGTTATTCTAATAAATCGATGAGTTGTTTCCATATTGACAATGAATGAGTTGCATACGTACATGATTAATCAACGCACGCTTCGACCTATAGTCACACACGTTGACTTATAGCCGACGTGACGATAGCCACACTCTTAGATCAATAGCCGACGTGACGATAGCCGCACTCTTAGACCAATAGTCGATATGAAAATAGTCGTACTCTTAGACAAACAGCCGACGTGCCGATAGCCACACTCTTAGACAAACAGCCGACGTGCCGATAGCCACACACTTAGACCGATAGCCGACGTTACGATAGCCGCACTCTTAGACAGACCTATAGCCGGCGTGCTGATAGCCGCACTCTTAGACCGATAGCCGACGTTACGATAGCCGACGTTACGATAACCGCATTCTTAGACAGACCTATAGCCGGCGTGCTGATAGCCGCACTCTTAGACCGATAGTCGACGTTACGATAGCCGACGTTACGATAGCCGCATTCTTAGACAGACCTATAGCCGGCGTGTTGATAGCCGCACTCTTAGACCGATAGCCGACGTTACGATAGCCGACATTACGATAACCGCACTCTTAGAGCTATGACCAACGTTAGACATATAGTGTAACGTGACGATGGCCCATAACATAATTCCGTATAAGTTATGGACAAGAAAAGTGAGTCACGTACCAGTATTGGTTCGTCATGAGGGGTTGTCAACAAGAACGTGACAGTACGATTCAAATAGTCGCCTATTTAAATTATACACTATTTATTTTGCAACGATTGCGAAGCAAGCTTAATAGCAGTTATTAATTACTCTCGATGGCGCGGACGGAAGTGTATACAGTCAAACCTGTATTAGTGGTCACCTCTATTAAGCAGCCAACCTGTATTAAGCAGCCAGTATTCATATTCCCAATATGGTGTTTTACTATACATTTGACCTCTATTAAACAACCATCTGTGTTAAGCAGCCACTTTCCTGTGATTCCCTTGGTCGGCTGCTTAAGACAGGTGTTATGTAAACATGTCCATTGGTTATGCACATTGATTACTTGGCTATGTAGACATGTCAGTCGGTTATGCACATTGATTACTTGGTTATGTAGACATGTCAGTCGGTTATGCACATTGATTACTTGGTTATGTAGACATGTCAGTCGGTTATGCACATTGATTACTTGGTTATGTAGACATGTCAGTCGGTTATGCACATTGCTTACTTGGCTATGTAGACATGTCCATTGGTTATGCACATTGATTACTTGGCTATGTAGACATGCCAGTCGGTTATGTGCATTGATTGCTTGGCTATGTAGACATGTCAGTCGGTTACGTGCATTGATTACTTGGCTATGTAGACATGTCAGTCGGTTACGTGCATTGATTGCTTGGTTATGTAGACATGTCAGTCGGTTATGCACATTGATTACTTGGCTATGTAGACATGTCAGTCGGTTATGCACATTGCTTACTTGGCTATGTAGACATGTCAGTCGGTTATGCACATTGATTACTTGGCTATGTAGACATGTCAGTCGGTTATGCACATTGATTACTTGGCTATGTAGACATGTCAGTCGGTTATGCACATTGCTTACTTGGCTATGTAGACATGTCAGTCGGTTATGCACATTGATTACTTGGCTATGTAGACATGTGATTCAGTAGCAGACCTTTGGCAATCCATTTCCAGCTCCATCGAGGAAGGGGTCAATACTTTTATCCCGTCCAAAATGTCATCCACTAAAAACAAATTGCCCTGGATTAAGGTTGAACTAAAACGCCTATTCAGGAAACGGGATAAAGCATTCAGGAAATATAAGAAAAGCAAACAAACCACACACAAAGAACACTATCTTAAACTAAAACACCTCTGTAGAAAACAAACTAAAATAGAATATCAAAAATATCTAGGTGACATACTTAACGTAAATACCAGCAATTCAGATGAACAACAACAACAACCTGAACCCAAGCCAAACAATAAAAAACTATATTCACTACTAAAACACTCCAGACAAGACTCTGTTGGAATAGACTCTCTTAAAAAGCACAATAAACTACACACAGCAGACACAGACAAAGCCACAATACTAAATGAACAATTTCAATCTGTCTTCACCCCCAAGTCCCCTGTTTCTCTAAAATCCCTGGCTGAAATGAAAGTACAGGATATGGCAGATACAGGTAGAGAGACCTCACACCCAACGTTTAGCTCACACGACCCTATGCCAGATATCGACATCTCTGTTAATGGCGTTGAGAAACTCCTCAAAAACCTCAACCCCCATAAGGCTGCAGGACCAGACCAAATTAGACCAATAGTACTCAAAAACACCTGCAAAGAAATGGCCCCAATCCTATGTGAACTTTTCAAAAAGTCTCTGCAGACCAGTACCCTACCTGATATCTGGAAAATGGCAAATGTAGCCCCTATTTATAAAAAAGGCACAAAGTCCGACCCTGCAAACTACCGACCAATCTCTCTTACCTGTATCCTGTGCAAAACACTGGAACACATTGTCTCATCTAGCGTAACAAAGCACTTCACACAAGCCAACCTCTTCTATGAACTACAACATGGTTTCCGAGAAAAAAGGTCATGTCAAACCCAACTCCTCATGCTAATAGACGACATCCTCAAATCCATAAACCAGAGAAGTCAAGTTGACTTAATACTCCTTGACTTCTCAAAAGCCTTTGATATGGTCAACCATGAAAAGCTCCTGTATAAGCTACATTATTATGGCATAAGGGGTCAAACTCTCTCATGGATTAAAAGCTTCCTAGACAACAGGTCACAGTCCGTCGTAGTCAATGGCTCTAAGTCAAGTACCATACCAGTCTCCTCCGGTGTCCCACAGGGTTCGGTCCTCGGACCACTCCTCTTTCTCATATACATCAATGACCTCCCAGATTTTGTCAAACACTCTAAAGTCCGCCTCTTCGCCGATGACACAGCTCTTTATCTTTCTCTGACTGTTTCTTCTCATTCCAGCCTACTACAGCAAGACTTACACCAGCTTGAACAATGGGAATCCAAATGGGAAATGAAATTCAATCCATCAAAGTGCCAGGTTATTCAGATCACCAAACGCAAACTAGTCATATCCACGAAATATCGTCTGCATAATACCTTCTTAGAAACTGTTTCTTCAGCAAAATACCTGGGAGTAACAATATCAAGTGATTTAAACTTTAACAAACACATAGACAACATCAGCAAAAAAGCAAGTCAAACATTGGGTTTTCTAAGACGAAACATCAAAGTACACTCAGAAAGGTTAAAATCAACAGCATACAAGACACTGGTAAGGCCCCAGCTTGAGTATAGCTCCACGATTTGGTCACCGTATACGGCAGTTCTCATAGACCAGCTTGAGTCTGTACAGCGCAGAGCTGCCCGCTGGGCCAAACAAGACTACGGCCGAACGTCCAGTGTCACAGAAATGTTGAACTCCCTAAATTGGAGACGCCTTGACCTTCGTCGCATCGACCAAAGATTGGTTATGTTCCACAACATCCTCCATAACCAAGTTGCCATTCAAGCTGAAAACTACCTTACCCCAAATACAAGATCTTCCAGAACATCCCATTCCCAAGCATTCCGACAGATCCAAACAGTGACTGACTACCATAAATATTCCTTCTTTCCAAGAACCATTGTCCACTGGAATGCTTTGCCCCCAGATAGTGTCACCTTGTCTGGCCCACAGTTCAGTCTGGCTGCAAGTCGGATTGAACATGTTTCTCCCTAAATAAACCTGCCCTGTTCTTAACCTGTTTTTAACCAACCTAACATCATTCTTTTTATCATCTTTTATTTCATCTCTTACTAACATTCTTGTCAGTTGACGCGCGTCAAAGTCTAAGGTCCCCATCAGGGGTTTGACTAATAGGAAGATAGATAGTCAGTCGGTTATGCACATTGATTACTTGGCTATGTAGACATGTCAGTCGGTTATGCACATTGATTACTTGGCTATGTAGACATGTCAGTTGGTTGTGTGCATTGATTACTTGGCTATGTAGACATGTCAGTCGGTTATGCACATTGATTACTTGGTTATGTAGACATGTCAGTTGGCTATGTACATTGATTACTTGGTTATGTAGACATGTCAGTTGGTTGTGTGCATTGATTACTTGGCTATGTAGACATGTCAGTTGGTTGTGTGCATTGATTACTTGGCTATGTAGACATGTCAGTCGGTTATGCACATTGATTACTTGGCTATGTAGACATGTCCATTGGTTATGTGCATTGATTACTTGGCTATGTAGACATGTCAGTCGGTTATGCACATTGATTACTTGGCTATGTAGACATGTCCATTGGTTATGTGCATTGATTACTTGGCTATGTAGACATGTCAGTCGGTTATGCACATTGATTACTTGGCTATGTAGACATGTCCATTGGTTATGTGCATTGATTACTTGGCTATGTAGACATGTCAGTCGGTTATGTGCATTGATTGCTTGGCTATGTAGACATGTCAGTCGGTTATGTGCATTGATTGCTTGGCTATGTAGACATGTCAGTCGGTTATGTGCATTGATTGCTTGGCTATGTAGACATGTCAGTCGGTTATGTGCATTGATTGCTTGGCTATGTAGACATGTCAGTCGGTTATGTGCATTGATTGCTTGGCTATGTAGACATGTCAGTCGGTTATGTGCATTGATTGCTTGGCTATGTAGACATGTCAGTCGGTTATGTGCATTGATTGCTTGGCTATGTAGACATGTCAGTCGGTTATGTGCATTGATTGCTTGGCTATGTAGACATGTCAGTCGGTTATGTGCATTGATTGCTTGGCTATGTAGACATGTCAGTCGGTTATGTGCATTGATTGCTTGGCTATGTAGACATGTCAGTCGGTTATGTGCATTGATTGCTTGGCTATGTAGACATGTCAGTCGGTTATGTGCATTGATTGCTTGGCTATGTAGACATGTCAGTCGGTTACGTGCATTGGTTACTTGGCTATGTAGACATATCAGTCGGTTATGCACATTGATTACTTGGTTATGTAGACATGTCAGTCGGTTATGCACATTGATTACTTGGCTATGTAGACATGTCAGTCGGTTATGCACATTGATTACTTGGTTATGTAGACATGTCAGTCGGTTATGCACATTGATTACTTGGTTATGTAGACATGTCAGTCGGTTATGCACATTGATTACTTGGCTATGTAGACATGTCAGTCGGTTATGCACATTGATTGCTTGGCTATGTAGACATGTCAGTCGGTTATGCGCATTGCTTACTTGGTTATGTACAAATACAGCTATGACGTTCCATCCATCTTCATCTACATTTTATCTACGTACCCATACTGTTCGTCATGCGAATGTGTCAACCAGAACTTGACAGTGCGGTGTAGATCTTCACTAATGTCTTTGTAGAACTCTTCCAGACGTGATTCGCACATTGTGTCACCATAGAATAGCGCCTTTCTATAATACAGACACTATATTTAAAGCGACACTACATCAGTGAAAACGCAAATTTCTACAGAATGTATTTTCCTTTTATAATGTATAATTGTTTTCCGAATATATACCCCAAAAGCTGAGTATTTCAACCAATAAACAATCGTCGTATACGACGTTTGTTGATATAACAATATAATGTAAATATGGTCAGCATCCATTCGTAATGCAATGCCATGGTGTATCCTGAATAACACGGTTTATGGTACAGATTTACCGTTATATCTCACCTTTGTGCCTGTGCATAATTAGTTTTTAGACTAATACGATTTAAAATATATCTAAGCGACAGTAGCACGCGCTTGGTATAGACTCCAATAATAAACAAACATCAATTCAGGAGAGTAGCTGACCGTTATATGAAATCCTTCTTTCACTTTTGAGATACAACAAAAACACTGTTTATGTATAGAAAGTTAGTGTTCGAATTATTTCTGAAGAATTCATAGTAGCAATAATATTTATATAACAAAGCTGTGTGGGGCTTTTTGCGATGTAATGTCGCTTTAAGGAATTACTCGCTGTTTAAGTTTCCATATATCTGCATTACTTTTGGCGGACGACGCTTGTCTCATAACGCCTTGTTGCGGTTTAACCAAGATTGGCACGAAGCATCGTCGTGCATATTGTAATCACGTTCCGTTTGATGTGCGTTGCGGATTTACAGCCATTTGAAATGTTAATAACACAAAGATTCATCTCCAAAGCTTCATATGACTTGTTATTGCACATAGTTTCAAAAACAGAAATTAACGATTAACGATACATGAAGCAGAGATTAACGATTAACGATACATGAAGCAGAGATTAACGATTAACGATACATGAAGCAGAGATTAACGATTAACGATACATGAGGCAGAGATTAACGATTAACGATACATGAAGCAGAGATTAACGATTAACGATACATGAATCAGAGATTACGATTAACGATACATGAAGTAGATATTAACGATTAACGATACATGAAGCGGATATTAACGATTAAAGATACATGAAGCAGAGATTAACGATTAACGATACACGAAGCAGAGATTAACGATTAACGATACATGAAACAGAGATTAACGATTAACAATACATGAAGCAGATATTAACGATTAAAGATACATGAAGCAGAGATTAACGATTAACGATACATGAAGCAGAGATTAACGATTAATGATACATGAAGCAGATATTAACGATACATGAAACAGAGATTAACGATTAATGATACATGAAGCAGAGATTAACGATTAACGACACATGAAGCAGAGATTAACGATTAACGATACATGAAGCAGAGATTAACGATTAACGATACACGAAGCAGAGATTAACCATTAATGATACATGAAGCAGAGATTAAAACGATTAACGATACATGAAACAGAGATTAACGATTAATGATACATGAAGCAGAGATTAACAATTAACGATACATGAAGCAGACATTAACGATTAACGATACATGAAACAGAGATTAACGATACATGAAGCAGATATTAACGATACATGAAACAGAGATTAACGATTAACGATACATGAAGCAGAGATTAACGATTAAAGATACATGAAGCAGAGATTAACGAGTAACGATACATGAAGCAGATATTAACGAGTAACGATACATGAAACAGAGATTAACGATTAACGATACATGAAGCAGATATTAACGATACATGAAACAGAGATTAACGATTAACGATACATGAAGCAGATATTAACGATTAACGATACATGAAGCAGATATTAACGATTAACGATGCATGAAGCAGAGATTGATGATTAACGATATCTGAAGCAGAGATAACTATCGCAGTTCTCTAAACTGAAAATGTACCGCTTTGCTTGTACAGGTTGTATGTATATCTGTAACTTCAGAACAGTTTCCTGTGAACATAAGATATACACATTTCCGTTAAAACAGGAATGTATAAAACAAGTTTGAGAGGACACACTATCAAAATGACATACTTTAAAGCGACACTACATCGGTGAAAACTTGTATAATTATTCCCCAAATAATTGTCTCAAGCACTGAGTATTTTAACTAATAAACAAACGTCGTATACGCGGTTTGTTGACGTAACAAAATAATGTAAATAGGATCGACATCCAAGTGTAATACAAGGCGCGTATCCTGAGTAACAAGATTTATGATACATATTTACTGTTATATCTCACATTTGTCATATATTTATTTGTAGACTAAGCTTAGTTAAATTATCTCGCGTTTAGTATTGACTCCGATGACAAACAAACGTCAATTCAGGAGCATGGATGACCATTTTTTAAAATCCTATTTTCACTTTTGAAAGTTTGCAGATCACAAAAACACTGTTTATTGATCCAATGTTAAAGTTCGAATGTATTCGGAAGAATTTGTAGTAGCAATGCATTTATACGCGAAAGATATTTTTTGCAATGTAATGTCGCTTTAAAGTGTTAAGCTTATCAAATGTAAGTACGCAATAGACGAACACAGTCATGGCCGTATCTATCGTGTGGTAATCACAAGTTGAACATAACCGATGCGAACCTTCAATGGTGGGTGGTATGGGGGCATGACAATCAGGACATTACATTTTGAATATGCTTGTCTGTGCGTGTTTGGTTATGTGCTTAGGCTAGACGTTTAAATCCACATTGCCTCTTCTCTCTCTCATATCAGACGGATCTGTAGTCCAGTGGTAGCACGATGGACTGGTAATCCAGGGATCGCAGGTTCTATCCACCATCAGACCCTAATAAAATTTAGTATTTCAGGTGGGACGTTAAACCGAGGTCTCGTGTCGGTGCTTTACACCGTGCACGTTAAGGAACCAGAGGAGATTCTGGAATTGGTCTAATGCATGCACGTTGTCACGGACCAACCAGTGACATGAATTGCAAAGACTGTAAGATTAGTCCTGTTACTGACACCAAATGCAAGCACGTCGTCACGGACCGACACGTGACACCAAATGCAAGTACGTTGTCACGGACCGACACGTGACATGAATTGCAAATACTGTAAGATTAGTCCTGTTACTGACACCAAATGCAAGCACGTCGTCACGGACCGACACGTGACACCAAATGCAAGTACGTTGTCACGGACCGACACGTGACATGAATTGCAAAGACCACTGTAAGACTAATCCTGTTACTGACACCAAATGCAAGCGCGTTGTCACGGACCGACACGTGACACGAATGTACGTTGTCACGGACCGACACGTGACACGACGTACAATAACCACTGTTAGTTGAAACTATCGTGCAATGTTAGTATAATATTAGTATTATATTCGTAATATATTCCTGTGAACTTTAAATGTAGAGAGAAATTCAATTCTCGCTTTACATGCTTGATATGTTCCTTAAAATGCAAATGCATGCTTCATAATTATATTAAGAGCCCTATCTACAGCTCATGAATAATTGTGTATCATAGACTTGGTAGATATGTGCACACATAAGTATCTAAAAGGTTATAGGTCACTTGTAGTTATACTCACAGGTGTTTGGCGTTTTATTTTTTGTTTCGTTGTCTGTTTTGGGGTTTAAAGTCGCAAGGACAAAGTGGGTTATGTCGTGAGCTGTTAGTGTTGGAGGAAGACCCCATATGCCAATATCAGATAATAATAATACTACTTTATTTTCCTCCACATTTGAAGAGCCTAACATATTTGATAAGGAACACAATGAACAGATATGTAAACAGCGCAAATGCATATCAAATTTATGTACAAACACAAGGCATATCTTTATTTTCCTCCATATTTGAAGAGCCTAACATATTTATAAGGAACACAATGAACAGATATGTAAACAGTGCAAATGTAAATCAAATTTATGTACAAACACAAGACATATCTTTATTTTCCTCCACATTTGAAGAGCCTAACATATTTATAAGGAACACAATGAACAGATATGTAAACAGCGCAAATGTAAATCAAATTTATGTACAAACACTAGCCATATCTTTATTTTCCTCCACATTTGAAGAGCCTAACATATTTACAAGGAACACAATGTACAGATATGTAAACAGCGCAAATGTAAATCAAATTTATGTACAAACACAATACATGTCTTTATTTTCCTCCACATTTGAAGAGCCTAACATATTTATAAGGAACACAATGTACAGATATTAAACAGTGCACATGTAAATCAAATTTATGTACAAACACAAGACATATCTTTATTTTCCTCCACATTTGAAGAGCCTAACATATTTATAAGGAACACAATGTACAGATATTAAACAGTGCACATGTAAATCAAATGTATGTACAAACACATATCTTTATTTTCCTCCACATTTGAAGAGCCTAACATATTTATAAGGAACACAATGTACAGATATTAAACAGTGCAAATGTAAATCAAATTTATGTACAAACACAATACATGTCTTTATTTTCCTCCACATTTGAAGAGCCTAGCATATTTATAAGGAACACAATGAACAGGTATGTAAACAGCGCAAATGTATATCAAATTTATGTACAAACACAATACAGGTCTTTATTTTCCTCCACATTTGAAGAGCCTAGCATATTTATAAGGAACACAATGTACAGATATGTAAACAGTGCACATGTAAATCAAATGTATGTACAAACACATATCTTTATTTTGCTCCACATTTGAAGAGCCTAACATATTTATAAGGAACCACATGTAACCACATTTAGTTTAAAGCAGCATTACATCGTATGAAATAAAAGAGATTTGAAAAATACCCAATTTTTACGTATGGGTAGCAATGCTGCTACACATTCTAACATTATACTTTGTATGCTTATGTTCATTTGGTAAACAGTGTTTTTTGGCGATAAAACAAACTCGAACCCGAAAGTAGGACTTTCCCAGTCGATCGGTCACGCACTTGTTTACAACCGGAACGCATTGTCCGCACTTGTTTACATTCGGAACGCATCGTCCCCATTTGTCCCACGTTGTCTTTTTTAATTAAATTACTTGATATTTTGATTCATACCTCTGTTAGCTAAGTCTTTTAGGGACATTTCTACATCCCCGCGAGGGGTTCGACATTAGAGGAAGATAGATAGATAGATAGTCTTTCATGTTCAAAATATATAAGTTGTTTTCTACATCCTCTGTTGTTTCACGCATGCGCGCTGTGCGTGTTGACATTTCATGTGTTGATAAACAAATTCGCGTATACGACGGTTTAAATTTATTGGAATTGTATCGTTTCTGAGCGACTATTTCGATTTTTGTAAACACACACACACATTAGTATTTATATTTTACTCAAAACATCCTTTATTACGATGTAATGCTACTTTAAGCATTATTTATTTAAATTATTTTACAACGAGTGCGAAGCAAGTTTTAACAACTTATATTAATCACTCTCGTTGGCGCGGATGAACGCGTATATGTGGTCATTCGTGTGGGAGGAAACCGGAGTACCCGGAGAAAACCCATCTGTCCAATCTGGCGACCACCATACCATCTCACATACCTCCCGGTCCGAAAAGGTAAGTTAACAAATTTATATTTTTTATATTAGAAAATTGCTGAAAATCCAGGCTGCTGTGAGATATAGTACTGATGCGAATTGTTACAACAATACATCTAGAGTACAAATACAGCCTTGTATTTATATATGAGTCTTAACATGCAATGCCATCATACATTCACTGGACAGTATCTTCAGATAGCCTAGTGTTACTGGGGGTAAATACATTTATTGTATTAGTATTGCAGGCATTAACGTATGTAGCTGCCTGGTTTTCTACAAACACTTATACCCATGTTATATTTTAATTATTCCCCTAACCAATACTTATCGGAAGAAATAATATTAAGTATAAAATTGAATACATCTTCAGCAGCGTGTGGAATTATTTTTAATAAATTGAGATTTATACTAGAGGACATAGAAAACGCACACCTACATTATATGAGTATTATCACATGAAAATAGAATAAGGATTCCACCAAAGATAGATCACATTTTTATTACAAAGCACAAACTGAACAAACTAAAATTATTCCAAAATGTTTAAAACTGTGTATTTATATAGTTATTGTTTTTCATGTAAAACACACTTATCGGAAGTGTGCGTTTTCTATGTCCTCTAGTATACAATATGGCGAGGATGTTCAGAGCGCAGCGCTCAGTCGGCTCTAGTATAATATATTATAGACAATCTCGCACTTAGATGTCTATTTGTCCTAGCCATAACTCATAATCATTATGAGGTTAGCTTGTAAAGATATGTTACCAAGAGTTATAGTCCTTGAACTCGACCAGTGGTTTGTTTTGGGGGGTTTTAAAGTCGTAAATATAGCTTAGGCCATATGACAACCCTCCCAGCTAATATTGGTGGAGGAAGAACCAGAGCGTCATTCCGTGCAGTATTCCAGAGTGACATTCCGAGCAGTATTCCAGAGTGACATTCCGTGCAGTATTCCAGAGTGACATTCCGTGCAGTATTCCTGAGTGACATTCTGTGCAGTATTCCAGAGTGACATTCCGAGCAGTATTCCAGAGTAACATTCCGTGCAGTATTCCAGAGTGACATTCCGAGCAGTATTCCAGAGTGACATTCCGTGCAGTATTCCAGAGTGACATTCCGTGCATTATTCCAGAGTGACATTCCGATCAGTATTCCAGAGTGACATTCCGAGCATTATTCCAGAGTGACATTCCGTGCAGTATTCCAGAGTGACATTCCGTGCAGTATTCCAGAGTGACATTCCGATCAGTATTCCAGAGTGACATTCCGAGCAGTATTCCAGAGTGACATTCCATGCAGTATTCCAGAGTGACATTCCGTGTAGTATTCCAGAGTGACATTCCGTACAGTATTCCAGAGTGACATTCCGAGCAGTATTCCAGAGTGACATTCCGTGCAGTATTCATGAGAGAGTGTCATTCCGTGCAATATTCCAGAGTGACATTCCGTGCAGTATTCCAGAGTGACATTCCGTACAGTATTCCAGAGTGACATTCCGTGTAGTATTCCAGAGTGACATTCCATGCAGTATTCCAGAGTGACATTCCGAGCAGTATTCCAGAGTGACATTCCGTGCAGTATTCACGAGAGAGTGTCATTCCGTGCAGTATTCCAGAGTGACATTCCGTGCAGTATTCCAGAGTGACATTCCTAGCAGTATTCCAGAGTGACATTCCGTGCAGTATTCCAGAGTGACATTCCGAGCAGTATTCCAGAGTGACATTCCGTGCAATATTACAGAGTGACATTCCGTGCAGTATTCCAGAGTGACATTCCGTACAGTATTCCAGAGTGACATTCCGTGCAGTATTCCAGAGTGACATTCCGAGCAGTATTCCAGAGTGACATTCCGTGCAGTATTCCATAGTGACATTCCGTGCATTATTCCAGAGTGACATTCCGAGCAGTATTCCAGAGTGACATTCCGTGCAGTATTCCATAGTGACATTCCGTGCAGTATTCAGAGTGACATTCCGAGCAGTATTCCTGAGTGACATTCCGTGCAGTATTCCATAGTGACATTCCGTGCATTATTCCAGAGTGACATTCCGTGCATTATTCCAGAGTGACATTCCGAGCAGTATTCCAGAGTGACATTCCGAGCAGTATTCCTGAGTGACATTCCGTACAGTATTCCAGAGTGACATTCCGTGCAGTATTCCCGAGTGACATTCCATGCAGTATTCCAGAGTGACATTCCGAGCAGTATTCCAGAGTGACATTCCGTGCAGTATTCATGAGAGAGTGTCATTCCGTGCAATATTCCAGAGTGACATTCCGTGCAGTATTCCAGAGTGACATTCCGAGCAGTATTCCAGAGAGAGTGTCATTCCGTGCAGTATTCCAGAGTGACATTCCGTGCAATATTACAGAGTGACATTCCGTGCAGTATTCCAGAGTGACATTCCGTGCAGTATTCCAGAGTGACATTCCGTGCAGTATTCCAGAGTGACATTCCGAGCAGTATTCCAGAGTGACATTCCGTGCAGTATTCCATAGTGACATTCCGTGCATTATTCCAGAGTGACATTCCGAGCAGTATTCCAGAGTGACATTCCGCGCAGTATTCCATAGTGACATTCCGTGCAGTATTCCAGAGTGACATTCCGAGCAGTATTCCAGAGTGACATTCCGTGCAGTATTCCTGAGTGACATTCCGTGCAGTATTCCTGAGTGACATTCCGTGAAGTATTCCAGAGTGACATTCCGTGCAGTATTCCAGAGTGACATTCCGTGCAGTATTCCTGAGTGACATTCCGTTTAGTTGTTTTTTGTGTGTTTTGTGTGTATTTTGTAGAAATTTGAGCAAGGAACAATATATATTACTCGAAATACATGGCTACAGTTTATGTTGAGTGTATAAATGCGTATGCACTTATATAATGGCGTAATACGAGAAATAATAAAATATAAAACTAGGAAGTTACTACTAATTAGTATTTTTGTTGCAGACATCAGTAACTACGCCTCAACATCAGTGGCTACGCCTCGACATCAGTGGATACGCCTCGACATCAGTAACTACGCCTCGACACCAGTGGCTACGCCTCGACATCAGTGACTACGCCTCGACATCAGTGACTACGCCTCGACATCAGTGACTACGCCTCGACATCAGTAACTACGCCTCGACATCAGTGGCTACGCCTCGACATCAGTGACTACACCTCGACATCAGTGGCTACGCCTCGACATCAGTGACTACGCCTCGACATCAGTGACTACGCCTCGACATCAGTGGCTACACCTCGACATCAGTGACTACGCCTCGACATCAGTGGCTACACCTCGACATCAGTGACTACGCCTCGACATCAGTTGCTACACCTCGACATCAGTGATTACGCCTCGACATCAGTGACTACGCCTCGACATCAGTGACTACGCCTCGACATTAGTGGCTACGCCTCGACATCAGTGGCTACGCCTCGACATCAGTGGCTACGCCTCGACATCAGTGACTACGCCTCGACATCAGTGGCTACGCCTCGACATCAGTGACTACGCCTCGATTTCATAGCCGGTCGACATGGACAGTGCGAAGAACACACACTGTATACAGAAATGTGCGAAAGCCTTATTTGTGGTAACTCAATTAGTGAACACTTTATTTATTGGGATTTACATGTCATAATATTAGTTTATACAAATTTATTTTAGCTCGATTGCGAAAGAAGTTCTTACATCTTATATTAATCACTCTCGAGACCTCATTCCTGATGGAATCCATCGCCACGAGGGAGAGAAAAGAGGCAATGTGGAATTTAAATATTCGTAATTGTCATACTATTGGGATTTACATGTTAGAACATTGATATTCACATGTTAGAACATTGATATTCACATGTTAGAACATTGGTATTTAATGTTAGAACATTGGTATTTAATGATATAACATCGGTATTCACACGTTAGAACATTGGTATTCACACGTTAGAACATTGGTATTTAATGACAGAACATCGGTATTTACATGTTAGAACATTGGTATTTAATGTTAGAACATTGGGATTTACATGTTAGAACATTGGTATTTAATGTTAGCACATTGGGATTTACATGTTAGAACATTGGTATTTAATGATATAACATTGGTATGTACATGTCAGAACATTAGTATTTACATGTTGACAAGTCCAGGGATTGTACATAGCTCAATTTACGAGTTAGAACATTGGTATTTACATGTTAGAACATTGGTATTTACATGACAGAACATTGGTATTTAATGTTAGAACATTGGTATTTACATGCCTAAACATTTACATGTTAACAGGTCCAGGGAATGCTTGTCGTAGCATCCTGTGTCAATGCTGTGCTAGCGTACAGTTGTTGCCATAGCGACGACGTACGTTGCTGTTCCCATAGCAACGACGTACAGTGTGTGAGAGTGATCAATATAACGTGGCTACTTCTAGGTTTCGCGATCATACATGTTATCACTGGAGTGGTCAGTTTCTTCTATTCGTGCACAAATACCATATACCAACGGTTAATTTGCTTCGTAAGTATTAACTTGTTCATAATTATGCAGTTTAGCCATTTCCCACATTTGAACGTCTCTTGACGTCATTAACAATAGCGCATACACTGACACGTCACTCGACGTCATTAACAATACCCCATTCACTGACACGTCACTCGACGTCATTAACAATACCACATTCACTGACACGTCACTCGACGTCATTAACAATACCACATTCACTGACACGTCACTCGACGTCATTAACAATACAACATACACTGACACGTCACTAGTCACACAAGCAGAAAGACCCGTAATACAGAATAACAAACATATGTAGTGGATACAACCAATAACACAATAACATATATAATATATGTGAGGGGGGTAGATATGATGACTGCTTATACATTGAGTATGATAGATAAATGACTTGCTATGGAGGTGGGGTATATATACTGACTGATTACCCATTTCGATTATATTTCTGACTTATATAGGTCATTTAACCTAGTAGTCGCCCAAATGCATTTATGCGGTGGCGATTTTAAATAAACTTAAGTTAGTCAGCAGTGCTTGTTTTATCATATGCTTTAGCCACATGGTGTTGCTAAATGATAATTTCTAACTATATTTCATTGCCTGATTCTAGGTCGTATTTAACCCTTTAAACACCACACACCTCTAAATAGGCTTACACAAAGTGTGGATCCAGATGAACTTTTTGCCAGTAATATTACTATTTTTTAGACAAAATGATGCATTTTGAAAAATAAACTGGTTCAAATATAATTTTCATGCACCAGTCCATGTCAGTTACTTGGTGTTGAATGGGTTAAATCATGCACCAGTCCTTGTCAGTTACTTGGTGTTGAATGGGTTAAATCATGCACCAGTCCTTGTCAGTTACTTGGTGTTGAATGGGTTAAATCATGCACCAGTCCTTGTCAGTTACTTGGTGTTGAATGGGTTAAATATCACGCACTAGTCCTTGTCAGTTACTTGGTGTTGAATGGGTTAAATATCATGCACCAGTCCTTGTCAGTTACTTGGTGTTGAATGGGTTAAATCATGCACCAGTCCTTGTCAGTTACTTGGTGTTGAATGGGTTAAATCATGCACCAGTCCTTGTCAGTTACTTGGTGTTGAATGGGTTAAATCATGCACCAGTCCATGTCGGTTACTTGGTGTTGAATGGGTTAAATCATGCACCAGTCCTTGTCAGTTACTTGGTGTTGATTGGGTTAAATCATGCACCAGTCCTTGTCAGTTACTTGGTGTTGAATGGGTTAAATCATGCACCAGTCCATGTCGGTTACTTGGTGTTGAATGGGTTAAATCATGCACCAGTCCTTGTCAGTTACTTGGTGTTGAATGGGTTAAATCATGCACCAGTCCTTGTCAGTTACTTGGTGTTGAATGGGTTAAAGCATGCACCAGTCCTTGTCAGTTACTTGGTGTTGAATGGGTTAAATCATGCACCAGTCCTTGTCAGTTACTTGGTGTTGAATGGGTTAAATCATGCACCAGTCCATGTCGGTTACTTGGTGTTGAATGGGTTAAATCATGCACCAGTCCTTGTCAGTTACTTGGTGTTGAATGGGTTAAATCATGCACCAGTCCTTGTCAGTTACTTGGTGTTGAATGGGTTAAATCATGCACCAGTCCTTGTCAGTTACTTGGTGTTGAATGGGTTAAATAGCATGCACCAGTCCTTGTCAGTTACTTGGTGTTGAATGGGTTAAATCATGCACCAGTCCTTGTCAGTTACTTGGTGTTGAATGGGTTAAATCATGCACCAGTCCATGTCGGTTACTTGGTGTTGAATGGGTTAAATCATGCACCAGTTCTTGTCAGTTACTTGGTGTTGAATGGGTTAAATCATGCACCAGTCCTTGTCAGTTACTTGGTGTTGAATGGGTTAAATCATGCACCAGTCCTTGTCAGTTACTTGGTGTTGAATGGGTTAAATCATGCACCAGTCCTTGTCGGTTACTTGGTGTTGAATGGGTTAAATCATGCACCAGTCCTTGTCAGTTACTTGGTGTTGAATGAGTTAAATCATGCACCAGTCATTGTCAGTTACTTGGTGTTGAATGGGTTAAATAGCATGCACCAGTCCTTGTCAGTTACTTGGTGTTGAATGGGTTAAATCATGCACCAGTCCTTGTCAGTTACTTGGTGTTGAATGGGTTAAATCATGCACCAGTCCATGTCGGTTACTTGGTGTTGAATGGGTTAAATCATGCACCAGTCCTTGTCAGTTACTTGGTGTTGAATGGGTTAAATCATGCACCAGTCCTTGTCAGTTACTTGGTGTTGAATGGGTTAAATCATGCACCAGTCCTTGTCAGTTACTTGGTGTTGAATGGGTTAAATCATGCACCAGTCCTTGTCAGTTACTTGGTGTTGAATGGGTTAAATCATGCACCAGTCCTTGTCGGTTACTTGGTGTTGAATGGGTTAAATCATGCACCAGTCCTTGTCAGTTACTTGGTGTTGAATGGGTTAAATCATGCACCAGTCCGTGTCGGTTACTTGGTGTTGAATGGGTTAAATCATGCACCAGTACTTGTCAGTTACTTGGTGTTGAATGGGTTAAATCATGCACCAGTCCGTGTCGGTTACTTGGTGTTGAATGGGTTAAATCATGCACCAGTACTTGTCAGTTACTTGGTGTTGAATGGGTTAAATCATGCACCAGTCCGTGTCGGTTACTTGGTGTTGAATGGGTTAAATCATGCACCAGTCCTTGTCAGTTACTTGGTGTTGAATGGGTTAAATCATGCACCAGTCCTTGTCAGTTACTTGGTGTTGAATGGGTTAAATCATGCACCAGTACTTGTCAGTTACTTGGTGTTGAATGGGTTAAGTCATGCACCAGTCCATGTCGGTTACTTGGTGTTGAATGGGTTAAATCATGCACCAGTCCATTTCGGTTACTTGGTGTTGAATGGGTTAAATCATGCACCAGTCCTTGTCAGTTACTTGGTGTTGAATGGGTTAAATCATGCACCAGTCCTTGTCAGTTACTTGGTGTTGAATGGGTTAAATCATGCACCAGTCCTTGTCAGTTACTTGGTGTTGAATGGGTTAAATCATGCACCAGTCCTTGTCAGTTACTTGGTGTTGAATGGGTTAAATCATGCACCAGTCCTTGTCAGTTACTTGGTGTTGAATGGGTTAAATCATGCACCAGTCCTTGTCAGTTACTTGGTGTTGAATGGGTTAAATCATGCACCAGTCCTTGTCAGTTACTTGGTGTTGAATGGGTTAAATAGCATGCACCAGTCCTTGTCAGTTACTTGGTGTTGAATGGGTTAAATCATGCACCAGTCCTTGTCAGTTACTTGGTGTTGAATGGGTTAAATCATGCACCAGTCCATGTCGGTTACTTGGTGTTGAATGGGTTAAATCATGCACCAGTCCATGTCAGTTACTTGGTGTTGAATGGGTTAAATCATGCACCAGTCCTTGTCAGTTACTTGGTGTTGAATGGGTTAAATCATGCACCAGTCCTTGTCAGTTACTTGGTGTTGAATGGGTTAAATCATGCACCAGTCCTTGTCGTTACTTGGTGTTGAATGGGTTAAATCATGCACCAGTCCTTGTCAGTTACTTGGTGTTGAATGAGTTAAATCATGCACCAGTCATTGTCAGTTACTTGGTGTTGAATGGGTTAAAGCATGCACCAGTCCTTGTCAGTTACTTGGTGTTGAATGGGTTAAATCATGCACCAGTCCTTGTCAGTTACTTGGTGTTGAATGGGTTAAATCATGCACCAGTCCATGTCGGTTACTTGGTGTTGAATGGGTTAAATCATGCACCAGTCCATGTCAGTTACTTGGTGTTGAATGGGTTAAATCATGCACCAGTCCTTGTCAGTTACTTGGTGTTGAATGGGTTAAATCATGCACCAGTCCTTGTCAGTTACTTGGTGTTGAATGGGTTAAATCATGCACCAGTCCATGTCGTTACTTGGTGTTGAATGGGTTAAATCATGCACCAGTCCTTGTCAGTTACTTGGTGTTGAATGGGTTAAATCATGCACCAGTCCTTGTCAGTTACTTGGTGTTGAATGGGTTAAATCATGCACCAGTCCTTGTCAGTTACTTGGTGTTGAATGGGTTAATCATGCACCAGTCCATGTCGGTTACTTGGTGTTGAATGGGTTAAATCATGCACCAGTCCTTGTCAGTTACTTGGTGTTGAATGGGTTAAATCATGCACCAGTCCTTGTCAGTTACTTGGTGTTGAATGGGTTAAATAGCATGCAGCAGTCCTTGTCAGTTACTTGGTGTTGAATGGGTTAAATCATGCACCAGTCCTTGTCAGTTACTTGGTGTTGAATGGGTTAAATCATGCACCAGTCCTTGTCAGTTACTTGGTGTTGAATGGGTTAAATCATGCACCAGTCCTTGTCAGTTACTTGGTGTTAAATGAGTTAAGTCATGCACCAGTCCATGTCGGTTACTTGGTGTTGAATGGGTTAAATCATGCACCAGTCCATTTCGGTTACTTGGTGTTGAATGGGTTAAATCATGCACCAGTCCTTGTCAGTTACTTGGTGTTGAATGGGTTAAATCATGCACCAGTCCTTGTCAGTTACTTGGTGTTGAATGGGTTAATCATGCACCAGTCCTTGTCAGTTACTTGGTGTTGAATGGGTTAAATCATGCACCAGTCCATGTCAGTTACTTGGTGTTGAATGGGTTAAATCATGCACCAGTCCTTGTCAGTTACTTGGTGTTGAATGGGTTAAATCATGCACCAGTCCTTGTCAGTTACTTGGTGTTGAATGGGTTAAAGCATGCACCAGTCCTTGTCAGTTACTTGGTGTTGAATGGGTTAAATCATGCACCAGTCCTTGTCAGTTACTTGGTGTTGAATGGGTTAAATCATGCACCAGTCCATGTCGGTTACTTGGTGTTGAATGGGTTAAATCATGCACCAGTCCTTGTCAGTTACTTGGTGTTGAATGGGTTAAATCATGCACCAGTCCTTGTCAGTTACTTGGTGTTGAATGGGTTAAATCATGCACCAGTCCTTGTCAGTTACTTGGTGTTGAATGGGTTAAATAGCATGCACCAGTCCTTGTCAGTTACTTGGTGTTGAATGGGTTAAATCATGCACCAGTCCTTGTCAGTTACTTGGTGTTGAATGGGTTAAATCATGCACCAGTCCATGTCGGTTACTTGGTGTTGAATGGGTTAAATCATGCACCAGTCCATGTCAGTTACTTGGTGTTGAATGGGTTAAATCATGCACCAGTCCTTGTCAGTTACTTGGTGTTGAATGGGTTAAATCATGCACCAGTCCTTGTCAGTTACTTGGTGTTGAATGGGTTAATCATGCACCAGTCCATGTCGGTTACTTGGTGTTGAATGGGTTAAATCATGCACCAGTCCTTGTCAGTTACTTGTGTTGAATGGGTTAAATCATGCACCAGTCCTTGTCAGTTACTTGGTGTTGAATGGGTTAAATCATGCACCAGTCCTTGTCAGTTACTTGGTGTTGAATGGGTTAAATCATGCACCAGTCCGTGTCGGTTACTTGGTGTTGAATGGGTTAAATCATGCACCAGTACTTGTCAGTTACTTGGTGTTGAATGGGTTAAATCATGCACCAGTCCGTGTCGGTTACTTGGTGTTGAATGGGTTAAATCATGCACCAGTACTTGTCAGTTACTTGGTGTTGAATGGGTTAAATCATGCACCAGTCCGTGTCGGTTACTTGGTGTTGAATGGGTTAAATCATGCACCAGTACTTGTCAGTTACTTGGTGTTGAATGGGTTAAATCATGCACCAGTCCGTGTCGGTTACTTGGTGTTGAATGGGTTAAATCATGCACCAGTACTTGTCAGTTACTTGGTGTTGAATGGGTTAAATCATGCACCAGTCCGTGTCGGTTACTTGGTGTTGAATGGGTTAAATCATGCACCAGTACTTGTCAGTTACTTGGTGTTGAATGGGTTATGCCTATTATACAGCTTTCTTCTAAGTATAAATTAGCCTGGGAACAGGCGTTCATATATTTTGCACGCTGGACTGGTAATCCATGGATCGAAGGTTCGATCCCCCGCCTGACCCTAATAAAATTAACAGTCTTTCAAATAGGACTTTAAACCGAGGTCTCGTGTCGGTGCTTTACACCGTGCACGTAAAAGAACCAGAGGAGACTCTGGAATGGGTCTCTGTCTGTATCCTTGCACTTTCCTCCAACAATCTAAAATGACTAATCTCTTTAGGAGGCGTCGCACATATGGGCAACCGGTAGCGACAATAAATAAACGTAAAACACACACAATTGGGCCGTTTTGAGATTCTGAAAAGGTCATTTTGTCAGACTGAAGAAATTAGTGAAAAATCGACAGACTGGAACCAAGGCTAAGCAGAAATATGAATCCTTAATACTACTTGTTTCTACGTGTTATTTAACCCGATTATTTGCTTGGTTTTGCATAGAATTTAACAATAGTGTGCTACTTGCCTTAACATTATAACCATATTTAATTATTTCTATCTCAATGATGTCTAATAGATAATATGTCATGGCTTGTTTTCTTTACACAGACAGATATGTAGTCCAGTGGTAACACGCTGGACTGGCAATCCTGGGATCACAGGTTCAATCCCCCGTCTGACCCTAATAATATTAACAGTCTTTTAGATGGGACATTAAACCGAGATCTCGTGTCGATGCTTTACGCCGTGTACGTAAAAGAACCAGAGGAGACTCTGGAATGGGTTTCTGTCTGTATCATTGCACTTTCCTCCAACAATCTAAAATGACTAATCTCTTCAGGAGGCGTCGCTCATATGGGCAACCGGTAGTGACGATAAATAAACGTAAAACACAATAAATAATATATCATGGCTTGTTTTCCTTACACAACATTTTATCCCTATATGAATAAAAAATACATAATTAAAAGGAATAAATCCAAAATAAACCTAACAATTTTAGCAATTAGTTTATACACATTTAGTTTAGCTCGATTGCGAAACCAGTTCTTACAACTTATATTAATCACTCTCGAGACCTCATTTCTGATGGAATCCATCGCCACGATGGTAGAGAGAGAAGAGGCAATGTGGAATTTAAATGCTTTGCCTAAGAGCATAATCGTAACGTCTCCAGCGGGGAACGAACTCCGGCCATTTCGCACCTGAAGCGAACGCCCTACCACTGCGCTATCACGACTTCCACTTTTAGCCATTACATTATATATCTTGTTTTGCAGATACTTTGGACTTGCTGCATGGGGTGCCTCGTACTTTATCACGTGCTACAGTTATATGACTATGAACAGGTACGTTGTTAGCATGGTGATTATCGATCTGAATCCAATCCCATGTTTGTCCGTTTTTCTTGGATGGGGTGGGGGCTTTAGGGGTCGCGCCGACAGCTTAGGCTATATAGCGACTATCCAGCTGTTATTGGTGGAGGAGGATCCCGGGCAGTATTTCAGCTACGGACTGGCACCCGGGTAGAACCATCGACCTTCCACACGGCAGCTGAATAGGTAAACATAACTTTTGAATTGTATCCAAGCAAATCCACGATGATTCCTAAAGAAACTTTATATGTATCTAAGTATGTTATACTTAATTCATGACTATTTCTTTGGATAATCAACCGCTTCTTATAACACCTACGGACTTAACGTGTACGCGTGACATTCTGAAATATCCAGCATTCTAGCATAAATATGTATGTGTGTTTTACGTTTATTTATCGTCGCTACCGGTTGCCCATATGAGCGACGCCTGCTGAAGAGATAAGTTATTTTAGATTTTGGAGGATAGTGTATGATACACCCATTCCAGAATCTCCTCTGGTTCTTTTACGTGCATGGTGTAAAGCATCGACATGAGACCTCGGTTTAACGTCCCATCTGAAAGACTGTTAATTTTATTAGGGTCAGACGGGGGATCGAACCTGCGATCCCTGGATTACCAGTCCAGCGTGTTACCACTGGACTACAGATCCGTCTGTAGCATAAATATAGTTACTTGAGTGCGAATAGTGTATTGATATAATGGTCACGGAGTACTGCGAGGATATACGGAGTACTGCGAGGATATACGGAGATAACCGATTTAAACTTAATTACTACTTCGGGATTTTATATTTCGCGATATACTATGGATGCGGAAAAATCGTGAAATATTAATGTGTTCAGGTCAGACGGTGTTATTGATATAGTGGTCTGGGATTGGTTGAAAAAGTGTAGGGAAGCCCTTAAGAGTTATTGATACATGAACTGATTGGCTGAGTAGGTATTGTCACAAATATGGAAACTGACTTCTAAATATTAAAATACAATATATGAGCTGCATTTTGGAATATTTAAAAATATTTGCAGACAATATGGTGACAAATAAACAGCATATTATAAATGCAGGTGTCAGTGCAACATTCACCACTAAATTACCTTCAGAGTAGTGCCTTTAGTGGGAAATATAAAAAACCGCAATCGGTCAACCCCATTGAAATTTGACATTTTCCTGTGGCTCAAAGGCCAGTCTGTTGAAAACTACTGTCTTTTGTGCCAAACTATTTTGGGGGAAAATATAATGGCACTGTATGTTATAATGGTGACCTATGGAAATTGCAATAGCGGTGTCTGACCTTCACGAAATGATAGTGGCATACCGGTACTTTTATCTACCACTGTATATATCAAGAAACGATCCCTATACGTAAGTATGCAGTATTTTACTAAGACATTAATAAATGCAAAAACTATTCCTTTTAAGGTTTTATCGACGACTCTTGCAGTGACCTTGGCCTTCACCACAACGTACGCAATATTGGTAGGAACTTCCTGTTTATTTATACCACACTATTTTCGCTTTGTAAGGAAAGCAATTTTCTCTTTAATATAAGATAGGGGAGAGCACTCGGAGATATGCACACTTACAGGCTGGTATATAACACAAGAACAAATGCTTAGTTCACATGACCTTGATTTGACCTTGAAAATTCAACCTCAAGGTCACGTGGTCACGTGGTATGACTTATTTAAAACGAGGTTTCAAATAGGTGTTCCTTTGGAATTATATGTCAATCTTGCATCGGTTTCGAGTTAGTTTAATATACACATTTATTTTAGCTCGATTGTGAAACAAATTCTTACACCTTATATTAATCACCCTCGATACATCATTCCTGAATCTAAATCTGCTCATATGTGGTTCTATCTAAATCTGCTCAATTGTTGTTCTATCTAAATCTGCTCAATTGTTGTTCTATCTAAATCTGCTCAATTGTTGTTCTATCTAAATCTGCTCATGTGTGATTCTATATTTCAGATTCCTGTAGAGATATATCTCCATGCAAGAATAATATGCCGTCAACAGAGAGGGTTTCGAATCAGTTGCGACACATAATGAGATTATTAGCAACGTGAATTCCTAGTCAATGTGAATTCCTAGTCAACGTGAATCCCTAGTCAATGTGAATCCCTAGTCAATGTGAATCCCTAGTCAATGTAAATTCCTGATAACGGCTAGTGTAATTTGTGTATCTTCCTCTCCCATCCTCGTATAAACGATTCCCACCTCGTTCTCGCTCACTCACTCACTCTTTCTCTCTCTCTTTCTCTCTCTCTCTCTCTCTCTCTCGTCCCCTCTCTCGCCTCACCATTTCCTAAATCGACTGCACGTAATCCCTCACCATTTCCTAAATCGACTGCACGTAATCCGACTGGTAAGCCAGTCTGATTGATTACTTCATCATCATCTCCATATTATTTTTAATTACACTTATATCATTACAGTTGAATAAAACTTGTCACGTTCATAAATGTATATACACTCTGCCATAGTTTATGAAAATTATGTTTGTCATGGAGAAAATCTAAATAAGCTACTAGCTTCCGATTTAATCCATTTGTTCTTGTATATTAATGTTACAACATGATGTAAATATTGATAAAATAAAATATGTTTAAACTAATGTAAATTCCTAGTCAATGTAAATTCCTAGTCAATGTGAATCCCTAGTCAATGTAAATTCCTAGTCAATGTACATTCCTAGTCAATGTGAATTCCTAGTCAATGTGAATCCCTAGTCAATGTGAATCCCTAGTCAATGTGAATCCCTAGTCAATGTAAATTCCTAGTCAATGTGAATTCCTAGTCAATGTGAATCCCTAGTCATGTCAATCCCTAGTCAATGTGAATTCTAGCCAATGTGAATTCCTAGTCAATGTGAATTCCTAGCCAATGTGAATTCCTAGTCACGTGAATTCCTAGTCAATGTGAATCCCTAGTCAATGTCAATCCCTAGTCAATATCAATCGCTAGTCAATGTTAATCCCTAGTCAACGTGAATTCCTAGTCAATGTGAATTCCTAGTTAATGTGAATCCCTAGTCAATGTGAATTCCTAGTCAATGTGAATTCCTAGTCAATGTGAATTCCTAGTAAATGTGAATTCCTAGTCAATGTGAATTACTAGTCAATGTGAATTCCTAGTCAATGTGAATCCCTAGCCAATGTGAATTCCTAGTCAATGTGAATTCCTAGTCAATGTGAATTCCTAGTCAATGGAATCCCTAGCCAATGTCTAGTCAATGTGAATCCCTAGTCAATGCCTAGTCATGTGAATCCCTAGCCAATGCCTAGACAATGTGAATCCCTAGTCAATGTGAATTCCTAGTCATGTGAATTCCTAGTCAATGTGAATCCCTAGCCAATGCCTAGTCAATGTGAATCCCTAGCCAAGCCTAGTCAATGTGAATCCTAGCCAATGCCTAGACAATGTGAATCCCTAGTCAATGTGAATTCCAAGCCAATGTGAATCCTAGTCAATGTGAATCCCTAGTCAATGTCAATCCCTAGTCAATATCATCGCTAGTCAATGTTAATCCCTAGTCAACGTGAATTCCTAGTCAATGTGAATCCTAGTCAATTGAATCCTAGTCAATGTGAATTCCTAGTCAATGTGAATTCATAGCCAATGTGAATTCCTAGTCAATGTGAATCCCTAGCCAATGTGAATTCCTAGTCAATGTGAATTCCTAGTCAATGTGAATCCCTAGCCAATGTCTAGTCAATGTGAATCCCTAGTCAATGCCTAGTCAATGTGAATCCCTAGCCAATGCCTAGACAATGTGAATCCCTAGTCAATGTGAATTCCTAGTCAATGTGAATTCCTAGTCAATGTGAATCCCTAGCCAATGCCTAGTCAATGTGAATCCGTAGCCAATGCCTAGTCAATGTGAATCCCTAGCCAATGCCTAGTCAATGTGAATCCCTAGCCAATGCCTAGACAATGTGAATCCCTAGTCAATGTGAATTCCTAGTCAATGTGAATTCCTAGTCAATGTGAATCCCTAGCCAATCCCTAGTTAATGTGAATCCGTAGCCAATGCCTAGTCAATGTGAATCCCTAGCCAATGTGAATACCTAGTCAATGTGAATTCCTAGTCAATGTGAATTCCTAGTCAATGTGAATCCCTAGCCAATGCCTAGTCAATGTGAATCCCTAGCCAATGCCTAGTCAATGTGAATCCTAGCCAATGTCTAGATAATGCCTAGCCAATGTGAATCCCTAGCCAATGCCTAGACAATGTGAATCCCTAGTCAATGCCTAGACAATGTGAATCCCTAGTCAATGTGAATCCCTAGTCAATGCCTAGACAATGTGAATCCCTAGACAATGTGAATCCCTAGACAATGTGAATCCCTAGCCAATGCCTAGACAATGTGAATCCCTAGTCAATACCTAGACAATGTGAATACCTAGTCAATGCCTAGTCAATGTGAATTCCTAGTCAATGTGAATCCATAGCCAATGAATAGTCAATGTGAATCCCTAGCCAATGGCTAGTCAATGTGAATCCCTAGCCAATGCCTAGTCAATGTGAATCCCTAGCCAATGTCTAGATAATGCCTAGCCAATGTGAATCCCTAGCCAATGCCTAGACAATGTGAATCCCTAGTCAATGCCTAGACAATGTGAATCCCTAGCCAATGCATAGTCAATGTGAATCCCTAGCCAATGCCTAGACAATGTGAATCCCTAGCCAATGCCCAGTCAATGTGAATCCCTAGACAATGCCTAGTCAATGTGAATCCCTAGTCAATGTGAATCCCTAGCCAATGCCTAGTCAATGTGAATCCCTAGTCAATCCCTAGTCAATGTGAATCCCTAGCCAACGTGAATCCCTAACAAATGCCTATTCAATGTGAATCCCTAGCCAATGTGAATCCCTAGCCAATGTGAATCCCTAGTCAATGTGAATCCCTAACCAATGCCTAGTCAATGTTGATCCCTAGCCAATGCCTAGTCAATGTGAATCCCTAGTCAATGTGAATCCCTAGTCAATCCCTAGTCAATGTGAATCCCTAGCCAACGTGAATCCCTAACAAATGCCTATTCAATGTGAATCCCTAGCCAATGTGAATCCCAGTCAATGTGAATCCCTAACCAATGCCTAGTCAATGTGGATCCTAGCCAATGCCTAGTCAATGTGAATCCCTAGTCAATGTGAATCCCTAACCAATGCCTATTCAATGTGAATCCCTAGCCAATGTGAATCCCTAGCCAATGTGAATCCCTATTCAATGTGAATCCCTAGTCAATGCCTAGTCAATGTGAATCCCTAACCATTGCCTAGTCAATGTAAATCCCTAGTCAATGTGAATTCCTAGCCAATGCCTAGTCAATGTGAATTCCTAGCCAATGCCTAGTCAATGTGAATCCCTAGTCAATGTGAATCCCTAGACAATGTGAATCCCTAGCCAATGCCTAGACAATGTGAATCCCTAGTCAATGCCTAGACAATGTGAATCCCTAGTCAATGCCTAGTCAATGTGAATCCCTAGTCAATGTGAATCCATAGCCAATGCATAGTCAATGTGAATCCCTAGCCAATGCCTAGTCAATGTGAATCCCTAGCCAATGCCTAGTCAATGTGAATCCCTAGCCAATGTCTAGATATGCCTAGCCAATGTGAATCCCTAGCCAATGCCTACACAATGCGAATCCCTAGTCAATGCCTAGACAATGTGAATCCATAGCCAATGCACAGTCAATGTGAATCCCTAGCCAATGCCTAGTCAATGTGAATCCCTAGTCAATGCCCAGTCAATGTGAATCCCTAGTCAATGTGAATCCCTAGCCAATGCCTAGTCAATGTGAATCCCTAGTCAATCCCTAGTCAATGTGAATCCCTAGCCAACGTGAATCCCTAACAAATGCCTATTCAATGTGAATCCCTAGCCAATGTGAATCCCTTGCCAATGTGAATCCCTAGTCAATGTGAATCCCTAACCAATGCCTAGTCAATGTGGATCCCTAGCCAATGCCTAGTCAATGTGAATCCCTAGTCAATGTGAATCCCTAACCAATGCCTATTCAATGTGAATCCCTAGCCAATGTGAATCCCTAACCATTGCCTAGTCAATGTGAATCCCTAGTCAATGCCTAGTCAATATGAATTCCTAGCCAATGCCTAGTCAATGTGAATTCCTAGCCAATGCCTAGTCAATGTGAATCCCTAGTCAATGTGAATCCCTAACCAATCCCTAGTCAATGTGAATCCATAGTCAATGTGAATCCCTAACCAATGCCTAGTCAATGTGAATCCCTAGTCAATGTTAATCCCTAACCAATGCCTAGTCAATGTGAATCCCTAGTCAATGTGAATCCCTAACCAATGCCTAGTCAATGTGAATCCCTAACCAATGCCTAGTCAACGTGAAATCCTAGCCAATGCCTAGTCAATGTGAATCCCTAGTCAATGCCTAGTCAATGTGAATCCCTAGCCAATGACTAGCCAATGTGAATCCCTAGTCAATGCCTAGACAATGTGAATCCCTAGCCAATGCCTAGACAATGTGAATCCCTAGTCAATGCCTAGTCAATGTGAATCCCTAGCCAATCCCTAGCCAATGCCTAGTCAATGTGAATCCCTAGTCAATGTGAATCCCTAGACAATGTGAATCCCCAGTCAATGTGAATCCGCAGTCAATGTGAATCCCTAGACAATGTGAATCCCTAGCCAATCCCTAGCCAATGCCTGGTCAATGTGAATCCCTAGTCAATGTGAATCCCTAGTCAATCCCTAGTCAATGTGAATTCCTAACCAATGCCTAGTCAATGTGAATCCCTAGTCAATGCCTAGTCAATTTGAATCCCTAGCCAATGCCTAGACAATGTGAATCCCTAGCCAATGTGAATCCCTAACCAATGCCTAGTCAATGTGAATCCCTAACCAATGCCTAGCCAATGCCTAGTCAATGTGAATCCCTAGCCAATGCCTAGACAATGTGAATCCCTAGTCAATGTGAATCCCTAGCCAATCCCTAGCCAATGTCTAGTCAATGTGAATCCCTAGCCAATCCCTAGCCAATGCCTAGTCAATGTGAATCCCTAGCCACTGTCTAGACAATGTGAATCCCTAGTCAATGTGAATCCCTAACCAATGCCTAGTCAACGTGAAATCCTAGCCAATGCCTAGTCAATGTGAATCCCTAGTCAATGCCTAGTCAATGTGAATCCCTAGTCAATGTGAATCCCTAACCAATGCCTAGTCAACGTGAAATCCTAGCCAATGCCTAGCCAATGTGAATCCCTAGTCAATGCCTAGACAATGTGAATCCCTAGCCAATGCCTAGACAATGTGAATCCCTAGTCAATGCCTAGTCAATGTGAATCCATAGCCAATGCCTAGACAATGTGAATCCCTAGTCAATGTGAATCCCTAGACAATGTGAATCCCTAGCCAATGCCTAGACAATGTGAATCCATAGCCAATGCCTAGACAATGTGAATCCATAGCCAATCCCTAGACAATGTGAATCCCTAGTCAATGCCTAGTCAATGTGAATCCATAGCCAATGCCTAGACAATGTGAATCCCTAGCCAATGCCTAGACAATGTGAATCCCTAGCCAATGCCTAGTCAATATGAATCCCTAGTCAATGTTAATCCCTAGCCAATGTCTACAGTCTAGTCAATGTGAATACCTAGCCAATGCCTAGACAATGTGAATCCCTAGTCAATGTGAATCCCTAGTCAATGTGAATCCCTAGCCAATGTGAATCCCTAGCCAATGTCTAGCCAATGTGAATCCCTAGTCAATGTGAATCCCTAGTCAATGTGAATCCCTAGCCAATGCCTAGTCAATGTGATTCCCTAGTCAATGGGAATCCCTAGTCAATGTGAATTCCTAGCCAATGTGAATCCCTAGCCAATGTCTAGCCAATGTGAATCCCTAGTCAATGTGAATCCCTAGTCAATGTGAATCCTAGCCAATGCCTAGTAAATGTGAATCCATAGCTAATGCCTAGTAAATGTGAATCCCTAGCCAATGCCTAGACAATGTGAATCCCTAGCCAATCCCTAGTCAATGTGAATCCCTATCCAATGCCTAGAAAATGTGAATCCCTAGCCAATGCCTAGTCAATGTGAATCCCTAGCCAATGCCTAGACAATGTGAATCCCTAGCCAATGTGAATCCCTAGCCAATGCCTAGACAATGTGAATCCCTAGCCAATCCCTAGTCAATGTGAATCCCTAGCCAATACCTGGTCAATGTGAATCCCTAGCCAATGCATGTTCAATGTGAATCCCTAGTCAATGTGAATCCTAGCCAATACCTGGTCAATGTGAATCCCTAGCTAATCCCTAGTCAATGTGAATCCCTAGCCAATACCTGGTCAATGTGAATCCCTAGCTAATCCCTAGTCAATGTGAATCCCTAGTCAATGTGAATCCCTAGCCAATGCCTAGTCAATGTGAATCCCTAACCAATGCCTGGTCAATGTGAATTCCTAGCCAATGCCTAGACAATGTGAATCCCTAGTCAATGTGAATTCCTAGTCAATGTGAATCCCTAGCCAATGTGAATCCCTATCCAATGTGAATCCCTAGCCAATGTGAATCCCTAGTCAATGCCTAGTCAATGTGAATCCCTAGTCAATGTGAATCCCTAGCCAATGTGAATCCCTAGTCAATGCCTAGTCAATGTGAATCCCTAGCCAATGTGAATCCCAAGTCAATGCCTAGTCAATATGAATCCCTAGTCAATGTGAATTCCTAGCCAATGCCTAGTCAATGTGAATCCCTAGTCAATGTGAATCCCTAGTCAATGTGAATCCCTAGCCAATGTGAATCCCTAGTCAATGCCTAGACAATGTGAATCCATAGCCAATCCCTAGTCAATGTGAATCCCTAGCCAATGCCTAGACAATGTGAATCCCTAGCCAATCCCTAGTCAATGTGAATCCCTAGTCAATGCCTAGACAATGTGAATCCCTAGTCAATGCCTAGACAATGTGAATCCCTAGTCAATGCCTAGTCAATGTGAATCCCTAGTCAATGTGAATCCCTAGCCAATGCCTAGCCAAGGCCTGGTCAATGTGAATCCCTAGCCAATCCCTAGCCAATGCCTGGTCAATGTGAATCTCTAGTCAATGTGAATCCCTAGCCAATGCCTAGACAATGTGAATCCCTAGCCAATGCCCAGTCAATGTGAATCCCTAGCCAATGCCTAGTCAATGTGAATCCCTAGTCAATGTGAATCCCTAGCCAATGCCTAGCCAAGGCCTGGTCAATGTGAATCCCTAGCCAATCCCTAGCCAATGCCTGGTCAATGTGAATCCCTAGTCAATGTGAATCCCTAGCCAGTGCCTAGACAATGTGAATCCCTAGCCAATCCCTAGCCAATGCCTAGTCAATGTGAAGCCCTAGCCAATGCCTAGTCAATGTGAATCCCTAGACAATGCATAGACAATGTGAATCCCTAGCCAATGCCTAGTCAATGTGAATCCCTAGCCAATGCCTAGTCAATGTGAATCCCTAGTCAATGTGAATCCCTAGCCAATGCCTAGCCAAGGCCTGGTCAATGTGTATCCCTAGCCAATCCCTAGCCAATGCCTGGTCAATGTGAATCCCTAGTCAATGTGAATCCCTAGCCAATGCCTAGACAATGTGAATCCCTAGCCAATGCCCAGTCAATGTGAATCCCTAGTCAATGTGAAATCCTAGCCAATGCCTAGTCAATGTGAATCCCTAGTCAATGCCTAGTCAATGTGAATCCCTAGCCAATGACTAGCCAATGTGAATCCCTAGTCAATGCCTAGACAATGTGAATCCCTAGCCAATGCCTAGACAATGTGAATCCCTAGCCAATCCCTAGCCAATGCCTAGTCAATGTGAATCCCTAGTCAATGTGAATCCCTAGACAATGTGAATCCCCAGTCAATGTGAATCCGCAGTCAATGTGAATCCCTAGACAATGTGAATCCCTAGCCAATCCCTAGCCAATGCCTGGTCAATGTGAATCCCTAGTCAATGTGAATCCCTAGTCAATCCCTAGTCAATGTGAATTCCTAACCAATGCCTAGTCAATGTGAATTCCTAGTCAATGCCTAGTCAATTTGAATCCCTAGCCAATGCCTAGACAATGTGAATCCCTAGCCAATGTGAATCCCTAGTCAATGTGAATCCCTAACCAATGCCTAGTCAATGTGAATCCCTAACCAATGCCTAGTCAATGTGAATCCCTAACCAATGCCTAGCCAATGCCTAGTCAATGTGAATCCCTAGCCAATGCCTAGACAATGTGAATCCCTAGTCAATGTGAATCCCTAGCCAATCCCTAGCCAATGTCTAGTCAATGTGAATCCCTAGCCAATCCCTAGCCAATGCCTAGTCAATGTGAATCCCTAGCCACTGTCTAGACAATGTGAATCCCTAGTCAATGTGAATCCCTAACCAATGCCTAGTCAACGTGAAATCCTAGCCAATGCCTAGTCAATGTGACTCCCTAGTCAATGCCTAGTCAATGTGAATCCCTAGTCAATGTGAATCCCTAACCAATGCCTAGTCAACGTGAAATCCTAGCCAATGCCTAGCCAATGTGAATCCCTAGTCAATGCCTAGACAATGTGAATCCCTAGCCAATGCCTAGACAATGTGAATCCCTAGTCAATGCCTAGTCAATGTGAATCCATAGCCAATGCCTTGACAATGTGAATCCCTAGTCAATGTGAATCCCTAGACAATGTGAATCCCTAGCCAATGCCTAGACAATGTGAATCCCTAGTCAATGCCTAGTCAATGTGAATCCATAGCCAATGCCTAGACAATGTGAATCCCTAGCCAATGCCTAGACAATGTGAATCCCTAGCCAATGCCTAGTCAATATGAATCCCTAGTCAATGTGAATCCCTAGCCAATGTCTACAGTCTAGTCAATGTGAATCCCTAGCCAATGCCTAGACAATGTGAATCCCTAGTCAATGTGAATCCCTAGTCAATGTGAATCCCTAGCCAATGTGAATCCCTAGCCAATGTCTAGCCAATGTGAATCCCTAGTCAATGTGAATCCCTAGTCAATGTGAATCCCTAGTCAATGCCTAGTCAATGTGAATCCCTAGCCAATGCCTAGTCAATGTGATTCCCTAGTCAATGTGAATCCCTAGTCAATGTGAATTCCTAGCCAATGTGAATCCCTAGCCAATGTCTAGCCAATGTGAATCCCTAGTCAATGTGAATCCCTAGTCAATGTGAATCCTAGCCAATGCCTAGTAAATGTGAATCCATAGCTAATGCCTAGTAAATGTGAATCCCTAGCCAATGCCTAGACAATGTGAATCCCTAGCCAATCCCTAGTCAATGTGAATCCCTATCCAATGCCTAGAAAATTTGAATCCCTAGCCAATGCCTAGTCAATGTGAATCCCTAGCCAATGCCTAGACAATGTGAATCCCTAGCCAATGTGAATCCCTAGCCAATCCCTAGTAAATGTGAATCCCTAGCCAATACCTAGACAATGTGAATCCCTAGCCAATCCCTAGTCAATGTGAATCCCTAGCCAATACCTGGTCAATGTGAATCCCTAGCCAATGCATGTTCAATGTGAATCCCTAGTCAATGTGAATCCCTAGCCAATACCTGGTCAATGTGAATCCCTAGCTAATCCCTAGTCAATGTGAATCCCTAGCCAATACCTGGTCAATGTGAATCCCTAGCTAATCCCTAGTCAATGTGAATCCCTAGTCAATGTGAATCCCTAGCCAATGCCTAGTCAATGTGAATCCCTAACCAATGCCTGGTCAATGTGAATTCCTAGCCAATGCCTAGACAATGTGAATCCCTAGTCAATGTGAATTCCTAGTCAATGTGAATCCCTAGCCAATGTGAATCCCTATCCAATGTGAATCCCTATCCAATGTGAATCCTAGTCAATGCCTAGTCAATGTGAATCCCTAGCCAATGTGAATCCCTAGTCAATGCCTAGTCAATGTGAATCCCTAGCCAATGTGAATCCCAAGTCAATGCCTAGTCAATATGAATCCCTAGTCAATGTGAATTCCTAGCCAATGCCTAGTCAATGTGAATCCCTAGTCAATGTGAATCCCTAGTCAATGTGAATCCCTAGCCAATGTGAATCCCTAGTCAATGCCTAGACAATGTGAATCCATAGCCAATCCCTAGTCAATGTGAATCCCTAGCCAATGCCTAGACAATGTGAATCCCTAGCCAATCTCTAGTCAATGTGAATCCCTAGTCAATGCCTAGACAATGTGAATCCCTAGTCAATGCCTAGACAATGTGAATCCCTAGTCAATGCCTAGTCAATGTGAATCCCTAGTCAATGTGAATCCCTAGCCAATGCCTAGCCAAGGCCTGGTCAATGTGAATCCCTAGCCAATCCCTAGCCAATGCCTGGTCAATGTGAATCCCTAGTCAATGTGAATCCCTAGCCAATGCCTAGACAATGTGAATCCCTAGCCAATGCCCAGTCAATGTGAATCCCTAGCCAATGCCTAGTCAATGTGAATCCCTAGTCAATGTGAATCCCTAGCCAATGCCTAGCCAAGGCCTGGTCAATGTGAATCCCTAGCCAATCCCTAGCCAATGCCTGGTCAATGTGAATCCCTAGTCAATGTGAATCCCTAGCCAGTGCCTAGACAATGTGAATCCCTAGCCAATCCCTAGCCAATGCCTAGTCAATGTGAATCCCTAGCCAATGCCTAGTCAATGTGAATCCCTAGACAATGCATAGACAATGTGAATCCCTAGCCAATGCCTAGTCAATGTGAATCCCTAGCCAATGCCTAGTCAATGTGAATCCCTAGTCAATGTGAATCCCTAGCCAATGCCTAGCCAAGGCCTGGTCAATGTGTATCCCTAGCCAATCCCTAGCCAATGCCTGGTCAATGTGAATCCCTAGTCAATGTGAATCCCTAGCCAATGCCTAGACAATGTGAATCCCTAGCCAATGCCCAGTCAATGTGAATCCCTAGTCAATGTGAATCCCTAGCCAATCCCTAGCCAATGCCTGGTCAATGTGAATCCCTAGTCAATGTGAATCCCTAGTCAATCCCTAGTCAATGTGAATTCCTAACCAATGCCTAGTCAATGTGAATCCCTAGTCAATGCCTAGTCAATGTGAATCCCTAGTCAATGCCTAGACAATGTGAATCCCTAGCCCATGTGAATCCCTAGTCAATGTGAATCCCTAACCAATGCCTAGTCAATGTGAATCCCTAACCAATGCCTAGTCAATGTGAATCCCTAACCAATGCCTAGCCAATGCCTAGTCAATGTGAATCCCTAGCCAATGCCTAGACAATGTGAATCCCTAGTCAATGTAAATCCCTAGCCAATCGCTAGCCAATGCCTAGTCAATGTGAATCCCTAGCCAATCCCTAGCCAATGCCTAGTCAATGTGAATCCCTAGCCAATGCCTAGACAATGTGAATCCCTAGTCAATGTGAATCCCTAGTCAATGTGAATCCCTAACCAATGCCTATTCAATGTGAATCTCTAGCCAATGTGAATCCCTAGCTAATGTGAATCCCTAGTCAATGTGAATCCCTAGCCAATGCCTAGTCAATGTGGATCCCTAGGCCAATGCCTAGTCAATGTGAATCCCTAGTCAATGTGAATCCCTAACCAATGCCTAGTCAATGTGAATCCCTAGCCAATGCCTAGTCAATGTGAATCCCTCGCCAATGCCTAGACAATGTGAATCCCTAGTCAATGTGAATCCCTAGCCAATCCCTAGCCAATGCCTAGTCAATGTGAATCCCTAGCCAATCCCTAGCCAATGCCTAGTCAATGTGAATCCCTAGCCAATGCCTAGACAATGCCTAGTCCATGTGAATCCCTAGTCAATGTGAATCCCTAACCAATGCCTATTCAATGTGAATCTCTAGCCAATGTGAATCCCTAGCCAATGTGAATCCCTAGTCAATGTGAATCCCTAGCCAATGCCTAGTCAATATGGATCCCTAGGCCAATGCCTAGTCAATGTGAATCACTAGTCAATGTGAATCCCTAACCAATGCCTAGTCAATGTGAATCCCTAGCCAATGCCTAGTCAATGTGAATCCCTAACCAATGCCTATTCAATGTGAATCCCTAGCCAATGTGAATCCCTAGCCAATGTGAATCCCTAGTCAATGTGAATCCCTAACCAATGCCTATTCAATGTGAATCCCTAGGCAATGTGAATCCCTAGCCAATGTGAATCCCTAGTCAATGTGAATCCCTAGCCAATGCCTAGTCAATGTGAATCCCTAGCCAATGCCTAGACAATGTGAATTCCTAGCCAATGCCTAGTCAATGTGAATCCCTAGCCAATACCTAGTCAATGTGAATCCCTAGTCAATGCCTAGACAATGTGAATCCCTAGTCAATGTGAATCCCTAACCAATGCCTAGACAATGTGAATTCCTAGCCAATGCCTAGTCAATGTGAATCCCTAGTCAATGCCTAGACAATGTGAATCCCTAGCCAATGTGAATCCCTAGTCAATGCCTAGACAATGTGAATCCCTAGTCAATGTGAATCCCTAGTCAATGTGAATCCCTAGTCAATGTGAATCCCTAGTCAATGCCTAGACAATGTGAATCCCTAGTCAATGTGAATCCCTAGTGAATGTGAATCCCTAGTCAATGCCTAGACAATGTGAATCCCTAGTCAATGTGAATCCCTAACCAATGCCTAGACAATGTGAATTCCTAGCCAATGCCTAGTCAATGTGAATCCTTAGTCAATGCCTACACAATGTGAATCCCTAGCCAATGTGAATCCCTAGTCAATGCCTAGACAATGTGAATCCCTAGTCAATGCCTAGCCAATGTGAATCCCTAGTCAATGTGAATCCCTAACCAATGCCTAGTCAATGTGAATCCCTAACCAATGCCTAGTCAACGTGAATTCCTAGCCAATGCCTAGTCAATGTGAATCCCTAGTCAATGCCTAGACAATGTGAATCCCTAGCCAATGTGAATCCCTAGTCAATGTGAATCCCTAACCAATGCCTAGTCAACGTGAATTCCTAGCCAATGCCTAGTCAATGTGAATCCCTAGTCAATGCCCAGACAATGTGAATCCCTAGCCAATGCCTAGACAATGTGAATCCCTAGTCAATGTGAATCCCTAGCCAATGCCTAGCCAATGTGAATCCCTAGTCAATGCCTAGACAATGTGAATCCCTAGCCAATGCCTAGACAATGTGAATCCTAGCCAATGCCTAGTCAATGTGAATCCCTAGCCAATGCCTAGAAAATGTGAATCCCTAGCCAATGCCTAGTCAATATGAATCCCTAGTCAATGTGAATCCCTAGCCAATGTCTACAGTCTAGTCAATGTGAATCCCTAGCCAATGCCTAGACAATGTGAATCCCTAGTCAATGTGAATCCCTAGTCAATGTGAATCCCTAACCAATGCCTATTCAATGTGAATCCCTAGGCAATGTGAATCCCTAGCCAATGTGAATCCCTAGTCAATGTGAATCCCTAGCCAATGCCTAGTCAATGTGAATCCCTAGCCAATGCCTAGACAATGTGAATTCCTAGCCAATGCCTAGTCAATGTGAATCCCTAGCCAATACCTAGTCAATGTGAATCCCTAGTCAATGCCTAGACAATGTGAATCCCTAGTCAATGTGAATCCCTAACCAATGCCTAGACAATGTGAATTCCTAGCCAATGCCTAGTCAATGTGAATCCCTAGTCAATGCCTAGACAATGTGAATCCCTAGCCAATGTGAATCCCTAGTCAATGCCTAGACAATGTGAATCCCTAGTCAATGTGAATCCCTAGTCAATGCCTAGACAATGTGAATCCCTAGTCAATGTGAATCCCTAGCCAATGTGAATCCCTAGTCAATGCCTAGACAATGTGAATCCCTAGTCAATGTGAATAGCTAGTCAATGTGAATCCCTAGTCAATGCCTAGACAATTTGAATCCCTAGTCAATGTGAATCCCTAACCAATGCCTAGACAATGTGAATTCCTAGCCAATGCCTAGTCAATGTGAATCCTTAGTCAATGCCTACACAATGTGAATCCCTAGCCAATGTGAATCCCTAGTCAATGCCTAGACAATGTGAATCCCTAGTCAATGCCTAGCCAATGTGAATCCCTAGTCAATGTGAATCCCTAACCAATGCCTAGTCAATGTGAATCCCTAACCAATGCCTAGTCAACGTGAATTCCTAGCCAATGCCTAGTTAATGTGAATCCCTAGTCAATGCCTAGACAATGTGAATCCCTAGCCAATGTGTATCCCTAGTCAATGTGAATCCCTAATCAATGCCTAGTCAACGTGAATTCCTAGCCAATGCCTAGTCAATGTGAATCCCTAGCCAATACCTAGCCAATGTGAATCCCAAGTCAATGCCTAGACAATGTGAATCCCTAGCCAATGCCTAGACAATGTGAATCCCTAGCCAATGCCTAGCCAATGTGAATCCTTAGTCAATGCCTAACAATGTGAATCCCTAGCCAATGTGTCCTAGTCAATGCCTAGTCAATGTGAATCCCTAGTCAATGCCTAGCCAATGTGAATCCCTAGTCAATGTGAATCCCTACAATGCCTAGTCAATGTGAATCCCTAACCAATGCCTAGTCAACGTGAATTCCTAGCCAATGCCTAGTCAATGTGAATCCCTAGTCAATGCCTAGATGTTTGTGTTTGTCAATGTGAATCCCTAGCCAATACCTAGCCAATGTGAATCCCAAGTCAATGCCTAGACAATGTGAATCCCTAGCCAATGCCTAGACAATGTGAATCCCTAGCCAATGCCTAGACAATGTGAATCCCTAGCCAATGCCTAGTCAATGTGAATCCCTAGCCAATGCCTAGACAATGTGAATCCCTAGCCAATGCCTAGTCGATATGAATCCCTAGTCAATGTGAATCCCTAGCCAATGTCTACAGTCTAGTCAATGTGAATCCCTAGCCAATGCCTAGACACTGTGAATCCCTAGTCAATGTGAATCCCTAGTCAATGTGAATCCCTAACCAATGTGAATCCCTAGCCAATGTCTAGCCAATGTGAATCCCTAGTCAATGTGAATCCCTAGTCAATGTGAATCCTAGCCAATGCCTAGTCAATGTGAATCCCTAGTCAATGTGAATCCCTAGCCAATGCCTAGACAATGTGAATCCCTAGCCAATGCCTAGTCAATGTGAATCCCTAGTCAATGTGAATCCCTAGTCAATGTGAATCCTAGCCAATGTCTAGCCAATGTGAATCCCTAGACGATGTGAATCCCTAGTCAATGTGAATCCCTAACCAATGCCTAGTCAACGTGAATTCCTAGCCAATGCCTAGTCAATGTGAATCCCTAGTCAATGCCTAGACAATGTGAATCCCTAGCCAATGCCTAGCCAATGTGAATCCCTAGTCAATGCCTAGACAATGTGAATCCCTAGCCAATGCCTAGACAATGTGAATCCCTAGCCAATGCCTAGACAATGTGAATCCCTAGCCAATGCCTAGTCAATGTGAATCCCTAGCCAATGCCTAGACAATGTGAATCCCTAGCCAGTTCCTAGTCAATATGAATCCCTAGTCAATGTGAATCCCTAGCCAATGCTCTAGTCAATGTGAATCCCTAGCCAATGCCTAGTCAATGTGAATCCCTAGTCAATGTGAATCCCTAGTCAATGTGAATCCCTAGCCAATGTGAATCCCTAGTCAATGTGAATCCCTAGTCAATGTGAATCCCTAGTCAATGCCTAGTCAATGTGAATCCCTAGCCAATGCCTAGTCAATGTGAATCCCTAGTCAATGCCTAGTCAATGTGAATCCCTAGCCAATGCCTAGTCAATGTGAATCCCTAGCCAATGCCTAGTCAATGTGAATCCCTAGCCAATGCCTAGTCAATGTGAATCCCTAGTCAATGCCTAGACAATGTGAATCCCTAGTCAATGCCTAGACAATGTGAATCCCTAGTCAATGCCTAGACAATGTGAATCCCTAGTCAATGCCTAGTCAATGTGAATCCCTAGCCAATGCCTAGTCAATGTGAATCCCTAGCCAATACCTAGTCAATGTGAATCCCTAGTCAATGCCTAGACAATGTGAATCCCTAGTCAATGCCTAGACAATGTGAATCCCTAGTCAATGCCTAGACAATGTGAATCGTCAATTCAGGAGCATGACTGACCGTTATATGAAATCCTACGCTCACGTGTGAAAGTGTGTATACCGCAAAACACCTGTCCGATTAGCGCAGTGGTTAGTGTACTCGCTTCTCACCAATGCAACCCGGGAAGTATGTGAGATGGTACGGCACGGTGGTACGGTTGTCGCCAGATCGGTCAGGTGGATTTTCTCCGGGTACTCCGGTTTCCTCCAACACGAATGACCACATATACGCTTTCATCCGCGCCAACGAGAGTGATTAATATAAGTTGTTAGAACTTACTTCGCAATCGTTGTAAAATAAATACAGTTTAAACTTTTAAGCAAAAACACCATTTATTGATTGAAAGTTAGTGTTCGAATTATTTCGGAAAATTTGTAGTAACTATGCTATCCATACGTAAACATGCATTATTTTGTTGCTTTTTGCGATGCAATGTCGTTTTAAGATACTAATTTGGTAGTGTCGCTTTAAGATACTCATTTGGTAGTGTAATGTCTTATGTCTCAAAGAGACAGTTATATCCTGGCTCAACATATTTTCGCCCGACTAGACATTTCCCTAATGCGTATGAGTATCCACTTATAACAGCTTAATTGGCGACATCGGATGGGGCTATATGTTTGCACTCAACCTGATCGTCGTCATTTCTAATAAAACAAACTGGATCCTGCCAGGGGCGTTGCCAGGAGGCAAATTATGTGCAGGCCCGGGTAAAGAATGTTGAGTGAGCGTAGCGAACGAGGTTGCTAGGGGGTCCGTGGGCATGCACCCCCGGAATTGTTTGGATTTTAGGATGCAATTTCCCGCATTCTGCTGCATTTAAAAGACAAATTCGGACATGTTTTTGTAACAAATAAACATGATAATACACTGTTCTGCTTAGCTATACATGTACATCAAAAGCAATAACAATTCTGCACTTTATAATATCTGTGATTTTACTCAATTAAAAGCCAAATACACAGGAATATCTAGGTAGCCTAGGTCTATTATAGTAAAATATATTTATTTTATTTGGTCAAAATGATGTGCAGGCCCGGGCTTTTGGGCCTAATGGTAGCTACGCGCCTGCCTGTGATATCCAAATGGAGCTGTAGTCGTCCAGTGGTTAACAGGTAATCCAGGAATCGCAGGTTCGACCACCCGTCTGACCCTAATAAATGTAACAGTCTTTCAGATGGGACTTTAAACCGAGGTCTGTATCATTGCACTATCCTCCAGATCGGACAGGTGGGTTTTCTCCGGGTACTCATACATTGGCAATGTAATAGCCAAACAAAATCAATGTTCATAATAAAGACCAGAATCTCATATAGTTCAAGTAATCTCTATGGAGGTGGGATAGATATGGCGACTATTTATCCACTGCATGATATATAAATAGCTGTCGTTTGTATGGTGATATAATACTATAATAACCTAAATCTCTATGTAGTCCCAGTAATATCTATGGAGGTGTGATAGATATGGCGACTACTTATCCACTGCATTATAGCTAAATGGCTGTCGTTTGTATGGAGATATAATAGTATATTAACCTACTTCTCTATGAAGGAAAGGGTTAACAGAGCTACTCCATGTGTGAACTTGAATGCTATGCTGAGTAGCCAGCATTCGTTTATACAAATTTATTTTAGCTCGATTGCGAAACAAGTTATTTCACATTATATTAATCATTCTCGAGACCTCATTCCAGATGGAATCCATCGCCACGAGGGAGAGAGAAGAGGCAACGTGGAATTTAAATGCCTCACGAGGGAGAGAGAAGAGACGAGGGAGAGAGAAGAGGCAACGTGGAACTTAAATGCATTGCCTAAGGGCACAATCGTAACGGCTCCAGCGGGGCTCGAACTCCGGACCTTTCGCATCTGAAGCGAACGCGCATCCACGCGCATCCATGCGCTATCACGACTTCCAACGGCTACTGTATTAACTTGAATGTTAGTCGCAGCATCATGGAACTTGAAGTAACCAAGTGAACAACCAACGAGGAACATACCCCAAGCACAGCGACTCATCATTGTAATCATTTCTGGGAAATTTCGTTATAAACGGACAAAACATTCAAATTCAACAGACGGGGAAATGACATAAAACAAATTGCATCGAGGTTTCGTGTGATTATGTCTGTATAGAAAATATCTCACCAATCACACTACATGTATGTACATATTATGTATACTTGACTATGTATATTCAAAGAAATAAATATTGTTTAAACTAACCACACACTTACTCTTCAAGTCTGTTAAAACTACCTAGTGTGATAAATATGAGTTGACTGTAGTTTCACTGCGTCTTGATCACATTTGTAACACGTCACCTCTGTGACGAATACGATTGAATTTATCACACTGGTGGACGATTATCTGTGACATGTATGATCCTAATACACAGCGCGACTTATGCAAAATATTTTTTGTGTGTTATACCTTTATTTATCGTCGCTACCGGTTGCCCATATGAGCGACGCCTCCTGAAGAGATTAGTCATTTTAGATTTTTGGAGGATAGTGCAATGATACAGACAGAAACCCATTCCAGTGTCTCCTCTGGTTCTTTTACGTGCACAGTGTAAAGCACCGACACGAGACCTCGGTTTAACGTCCCATCTGAAAGACTGTTAATTTTATTAGGGTCAGACGGGGGATCGAACCTGCGATCCCTGGATTACCAGTCCAGCGTGTTACCACTTGACTACAGATCCGTCTGCTTATGCAAAATATGCGAATACCGGCAGACTATATGTCTAAAGGGGGAACCCGTGGGGGTCTTTCTCTACAAATAACAGCTGGAGATTCGCCATATGGCCTTAGCTGTTGGTGCCACATTACCCCTTGATAAACACCCCCCCAATTTCCCCAAAAAAAATCAATAAAAACAAAACTGACACAATACCGGAAAGAGCAAATTATCTGGATAAAGCTTAGTCAAGTCGTGTCCATACCCGTATGCACATGTACCGTATCGCCGGCATATGCTAGTATGTACATGCACTGTATCGTCGATTGTAGTTGACAGTCTCCCGTGACAAAAATAGTTATTAATGCTAATATATTTATAAAAGGCGATTTTACATTAGCTTGGGCACTAGTGCATAGCACAAGTTAACCTCAGTACTAGTAAGTCAGTAGTGTGCTCATACTTAGATGATCATGGGTCTCCTGTCTGAAGGGACACCTCTATCTTGGGAGGATACTCTAGCACGTGCCGATCACGTGAGAAAGCACGGGATTACGCAGTTTGTTAATCATTTCAAAAAACATTGCCGCCGACAGAATGACGTATTCACCTGGGGAGATGAGGTTGGTTTATGTATTTATTGTATGTAAACAATATGTGCTTAGATAGATTGGTGCTAATACTTAAAACTAGCTCGAATATATACACTTGGCGCTAATACTTACGTATGTCGCTAATACATATACTTGGCGCTAATACTTAAAACTAGGTCGAATATATAAACTTGGCGCTAATATTTACACATGTCGCTAATACATACACTTGGCGCTAATACTTACATATGTCGCTAATACATACACTTGGCGCTAATATTTAAGCATGTCGCTAATACATACACTTGGCGCTAATACTTACATATGTCGCTAATACATACACTTGGCGCTAATATTTAAGCATGTCGCTAATACATACACTTGGCGCTAATACTTACGTATGTTGCTAATACATACACTTGGCGCTAATACTTACGTATGTTGCTAATACATACACTTGGCGCTAATACTTACGTATGTTGCTAATACATACACTTGGTGCTAATACTTACATATGTCGCTAATACATACACTTGGCGCTAATATTTAAGCATGTCGCTAATACATACACTTGGCGCTAATACTTACGTATATTGCTAATACATACACTTGGCGCTAATACTTACGTATGTTGCTAATACATACACTTGGCGCTAATACTTACGTATGTTGCTAATACATACACTTGGCGCTAATACTTACATATGTCGCTAATACATACACTTGGCGCTAATATTTAAGCATGTCGCTAATACATACACGTGGCGCTAATACTTACGTATGTCACTAATACATACACTTGGCGCTAATATTTAAGCATGTCACTAATACATACACTTGGCAATTTATTACTGACGTTAATATTTACAACTAGCGCTAATATTTATAACTGACGCTAATACTTAGAAATGACGCTACTACTTAGAAATGACACTGATACTTAGAAATGACGCTGACACTTATATCTGACGCTAATACTTATAACTAACGTTATATCTGACGCTGAGATTTACACATAAGGCTAGTACTAACAGCTAAGGTTAACATTAAAAAACTGACCAATAGAACAATGCCATGGGAACTGACCAATATAACAATGCCATGGAAATGGACACTATAGAACAATGCCGTTGGAAATGACCTATAGAACAATGCCATGGGAACTGACCAATAGAACAATGCCATGGAAACGGACACTATAGAACATTGCCGTTGGAAATGACCTATAGAACAACGCCATGGGAACTGACCTATAGAACAATGCCGTGGAAACTGACACTATAGAGCAATGCCGTAGGAACTGACCTATAGAACAATGCCATGGGAACTGACCTATAGAACAATGCCATGGGAACTGACACTATAGAGCAATGCCGTGGGAAGTGACCTATAGAACAATGCCGTGGGAACTGACCTATAGAACAATGCCGTGGGCACTGACCTATATAACAATGCCGTGGGAACTGACCTATAGAACAATGCTGTGGGAACTGACCTATAGAACAATGCCGTGGGAACTGACCTATAGAACAATGCTGTGGGAACTGACACTATAGAACAATGCCGTGGGAACTGACCTATAGAACAATGCCGTGGGAACTGACCTATAGAACAATGCCGTGGGAACTGACCTATAGAACAATGCCATGGGAACTGACCTATAGAACAATGCCGTGGGAACTGACCTATAGAACAATGCCGTGGGAACTGACCTATAGAACAATGCCGTGGGAACTGACCTATAGAACAATGCCGTGGGAACTGACCTATAGAACAATGCCGTGGGAACTGACCTATAGAACAATGCCGTGGGAACTGACCTATAGAACAATGCCGTGGGAACTGACCTATAGAACAATGCCGTGGGAACTGACCTATAGAACAATGCCATGGGAACTGACCTATAGAACAATGCCGTGGGAACTGACCTATAGAACAATGCCGTGGGAACTGACCTATAGAACAATGCCGTGGGAACTGACCTATAGAACAATGCCGTGGGAACTGACCTATAGAACAATGCCATGGGAACTGACCTATAGAACAATGCCGTGGAAACTGACACTATAGAACAATGCCGTGGGAACTGACCTATAGAACAATGCCATGGGAACTGACCTATAGAACAATGCCATGGGAACTGACACTATAGAGCAATGCCGTGGGAACTGACCTATAGAACAATGCCGTGGGAACTGACCTATAGAACAATGCCGTGGGAACTGACCTATAGAACAATGCCATGGGAACTGACCTATAGAACAATGCCGTGGGAACTGACCTATAGAACAATGCCGTGGGAACTGACCTATAGAACAATGCCGTGGGAACTGACCTATAGAACAATGCCGTGGAACTGACCTATAGAACAATGCCATGGGAACGACCTATAGAACATTGCCGTTGGAACTGACCTATAGAACAAGCCGTGGGAACTGACCTATAGAACAATGCTGTGGAAACTGACCTATAGAACAATGCCGTGGGAACTGACCTATAGAACAATGCCGTGGGAACTGACCTATAGAACAATGCCATGGGAACTGACCTATAGAACAATGCCGTGGGAACTGACCTATAGAACAATGCCGTGGGAACTGACCTATAGAACAATGCCGTGGGAACTGACCTATAGAACAATGCCGTGGGAACTGACCTATAGAACAATGCCGTGGGAACTGACCTATAGAACAATGCCGTGGGAACTGACCTATAGAACAATGCCGTGGGAACTGACCTATAGAACAATGCTGTGGGAACTGACCTATAGAACAATGCCGTGGAAACTGACACTATAGAGCAATGCCGTGGAACTGACCTATAGAACAATGCCATGGGAACTGACCTATAGAACAATGCCGTGGGAACTGACACTATAGAGCAATGCCGTGGGAACTGACCTATAGAACAATGCCGTGGGAACTGACCTATAGAACAATGCCGTGGGAACTGACCTATAGAACAATGCCATGGGAACTGACCTATAGAACAATGCTGTGGGAACTGACCTATAGAACAATGCCGTGGGAACTGACCTATAGAACAATGCCGTGGGAACTGACCTATAGAACAATGCCATGGGAACTGACCTATAGAACAATGCCATGGGAACTGACCTATAGAACAATGCCGTGGAAACTGACACTATAGAGCAATGCCGTAGGAACTGACCTATAGAACAATGCCATGGGAACTGACCTATAGAGCAATGCCGTAGGAACTGACCTATAGAGCAATGCCATGGGAACTGACCTATAGAACAATGCCATGGGAACTGACACTATAGAGCAATGCCGTGGGAAGTGACCTATAGAACAATGCCGTGGGAACTGACCTATAGAACAATGCCGTGGGCACTGACCTATAGAACAATGCCATGGGAACTGACCTATAGAACAATGCCGTGGGAACTGACCTATAGAACAATGCCGTGGGAACTGACCTATAGAACAATGCCGTGGCACTGACCTATAGAACAATGCCATGGGAACTGACCTATAGAACAATGCCGTGTGAACTGACCTATAGAACAATGCCGTGGGAACTGACCTATAGAACAATGCTGTGGGAACTGACCTATAGAACAATGCCGTGGGAACTGACCTATAGAACAATGCTGTGGGAACTGACCAATAGAACAATGCCATGGAAACGGACACTATAGAACATTGCCGTTGGAAATGACCTATAGAACAACGCCATGGGAACTGACCTATAGAACAATGCCGTGGAAACTGACACTATAGAGCAATGCCGTAGGAACTGACCTATAGAACAATGCCATGGGAACTGACCTATAGAACAATGCCATGGGAACTGACACTATAGAGCAATGCCGTGGGAAGTGACCTATAGAACAATGCCGTGGGAACTGACCTATATAACAATGCCGTGGGCACTGACCTATAGAACAATGCCATGGGAACTGACCTATAGAACAATGCCGTGGGAACTGACCTATAGAACAATGCCGTGGGAACTGACCTATAGAACAATGCTGTGGGAACTGACCTATAGAACAATGCCGTGGGAACTGACCTATAGAACAATGCTGTGGGAACTGACCTATAGAACAATGCCGTGGGAACTGACCTATAGAACAATGCCGTGGGAACTGACCTATAGAACAATGCCATGGGAACTGACCTATAGAACAATGCCATGGGAACTGACCTATAGAAAAATGCTGTGGGAACTGACCTATAGAACAATGCCGAGGGAACTGACCTATATAACAATGTCGTGGGAACTGACCTATAGAACAATGCCATGGGAACTGACCTATAGAACAATGTCATGGGAACTGACCTATAGAACAATGCCGTGGAAACTGACACTATAGAGCAATGCCGTAGGAACTGACCTATAGAACAATGCCATGGGAACTGACCTATAGAACAATGCCATGGGAACTGACACTATAGAGCAATGCCGTGGGAAGTGACCTATAGAACAATGCCGTGGGAACTGACCTATAGAACAATGCCGTGGGCACTGACCTATAGAACAATGCCATGGGAACTAACCTATAGAACAATGCCGTGGGAACTGACCTATAGAACAATGCTGTGGGAACTGACCTATAGAACAATGCCGTGGGAACTGACCTATAGAACAATGCTGTGGGAACTGACCAATAGAACAATGCCATGGAAACGGACACTATAAATGACCTATAGAACAACGCCATGGGAACTGACCTATAGAACAATGCCGTGGAAACTGACACTATAGAGCAATGCCGTAGGAACTGACCTATAGAACAATGCCATGGGAACTGACCTATAGAGCAATGCCGTAGGAACTGACCTATAGAGCAATGCCATGGGAACTGACCTATAGAACAATGCCATGGGAACTGACACTATAGAGCAATGCCGTGGGAAGTGACCTATAGAACAATGCCGTGGGAACTGACCTATAGAACAATGCCGTGGGCACTGACCTATAGAACAATGCCATGGGAACTGACCTATAGAACAATGCCGTGGGAACTGACCTATAGAACAATGCCATGGGAACTGACCTATAGAACAATGCCGTGGGAACTGACCTATAGAACAATGCCGTGGGAACTGACCTATAGAACAATGCTGTGGGAACTGACCTATAGAACAATGCCGTGGGAACTGACCTATAGAACAATGCTGTGGGAACTGACCTATAGAACAATGCCGTGGGAACTGACCTATAGAACAATGCCGTGGGAACTGACCTATAGAACAATGCCATGGGAACTGACCTATAGAACAATGCCATGGGAACTGACCTATAGAAAAATGCTGTGGGAACTGACCTATAGAACAATGCCGAGGGAACTGACCTATATAACAATGTCGTGGGAACTGACCTATAGAACAATGCCATGGGAACTGACCTATAGAACAATGTCATGGGAACTGACCTATAGAACAATGCCGTGGGAACTGACAAATAGAACAATGCTGTGGGAACTGACACTATTGAACAATGCCATGGGAACTGACTTTTTTAATTTATTTATTAATAGTATGTGTTTTATGTTTATCTATCGTCGCTACCGGTTGCCCATATGAACGACGCCTCCTGAAGAGATTAGTCATTTTAGATGTTTGGAGGATAGTGCAATGATACAGACTGAGACCCATTCCAGAGTTTCCTCTGGTTTTTTACGTGCACGGTGTAAAGCACAGACACGAGACCTCGGTTTAACGTCACAACTGAAAGATTTTATTAGGGTTAGACAGGGGATCGAACCTGCGATCCCTGGATTACCAGTTACAACGTCTTAACCCACTGAACTACAGCTCGACATGCATTATAAGCATGTGATTATGTTTTATGCAATAAATGTTTTTGTGACAAGTTGATTGGTCATAATCCGACACTTTTATGATGTACATCCATATGTAACAGAACAAATAATTAATGTTTAAACTAATCGGAAACTAATCCCATTACGAAGTTCAGCAATCTAGGTGTTTGCATACTAATTATCTAGCGTGAATGGCAGTACTTATCTGCGTAAAGATATAAAATATTGTAACGAATAAAAATTATAAATGTGTAAACATTTAGTAAGGTTGAATTTTTTTTAGTAAGGTTGAAAACAGTTACTTATTAGTTATGAAATTGAAGTCTCTATAAATAAATGACTCCCTTATTTTATATACAAAATGTACATCTAACAGGCTATCAACAGGCTATCAATTGGAGCTTGATAGCAATGTTATGGAATATGATGATATATGAAATTGTCTAGCAGAGTAGAAGAGAGAATGAGACAATTAATGACAATAAATCTATATAACAATATGCAGATATGACTTATAGGGGTATCTTGAAAATAGGTCTCCTCTCTCCCTCATTGGGATGGATTCCATAGCGATTAAGCTAATTTTCGGAAATAACTTGTTTCTCAATTGAGCTAATTTTTTATTTTATTAGAAGAATGTATTGTGCTGACAATGCTACTAATAACGGCAGTATCGTTAAAATACGCCCAAGTCGGGTATCACATGCACACCGTCTTCCCTTGAAGGTGGAATACTTAGAGGTTATTAAACTGCGGAGGTGGCCATTTGTGGATATTGGCGCACCCTATGGAGATATTGGCCCGAGAGCCGTTAGGCCCTCGGGCCAATATCGGATAGGTGCGCCACTATCCACAAATGGCCCACCGCAGCCGTTTAATAACTTCTTTATTGCATACCTTAACGGTTTGAGTTTTAGCCTTTGTGTGTCCGTTTTTCATTTTCTCTACATAGCCGTATGTTTCTTCTGCTGTTATTTGCTATTTCGCTCAGCCATTTTACCGTCAAGAGACAACAATCTGTCAGACAACGACATTAGTGTTGCTTCGGCGGCCATGTTTACACGATGTAGTTACTATGTTGTTGCTACCTGTGACACGTGCTCGTGATTCGTTCTCGGCGCGTGCCAATATCCGACATTGGCCCGGCAGAGCCGAAAATCGAAATCTATTGCCCGCGTCGACCAGATATTTTGTTTTTCTACCATTAAATTTGTTACTATTTATAGTAACGTATGCAATAATAATTTTTTATTTTATGTAGAAGAATGTATTGTGCTATTGTGACAATGCTACTAATAAAGGCAGTATCGTTAAAATACGCCCAAGTCGGGTATTACATGCACACCGTCTTCCCTTGAAGGTGGAATACATGCTGGTAACACTTGACCACCGCAATCAGAAGGCTAGAGTGGCGTTAAAGGCAGAGAGGATCCTGCAGGATATCCACAGAGCTCACACCGAATGTTCGGAGTAAATATATTTATAGCACTAATATAATGATCAGTCTTAAGCTGTCTGATTAGAGCAGTTATTTTACAACAATTGCGTGTGTTTTTACGTTTATTTATCGTCGCTACCGGTTGCCCATATGAGCGACGCCTCCTGAAGAGATTAGTTATTTTAGATTTTGGAGGATAGTGCATGATACAGACAGAGACCCATTCCAGAATCTCCTCTGGTTCTTTTACGTGCACGGTGTAAATCACCGACACGAGACCTCGGTTTAACGTCCAATCTGAAAGACTGTTAATTTTATTAGGGTCAGACGGGGGATCGAACCTGCGATCCCTGGAAGCAAGTTCTAACAACTTATATTAATTACTCTCGTTGGCGCGGATGAAAGCGTAAATGTGGTCATTCATGTGGGAGGAAACCGGAGTACACGGAGAAAACCCACCTGTCCGATTTGGTGACCACCGTACCATCTCACATACTTCCCGGTCCGAGGATCGAACCCGGGTTGCATTGGTGAGAAAGCGAGCTAATCGGACAGTCCATTGAACCATGCCAGTCTATTGGTTGATTGTGTACACATGTATACGTCTAATACGAATGATTAATATAAGTTGTTAAAGCTTGATTCACAATCGTTGTAAAATAAATAAACAACTTTAACAGCTTATATTAATCACTCTCGTTGGCGCGGATGAAAGCGTATATGTGATCGTTTCGTTTTGGAGAGCACCGTAGTACCCGTAGAAAACTACCTGCCAGATCTGGCGACCACCGTGTCATCTCACTTGCTCCGAGGATCTAACCCGGGTTGCATGTGGTGACATGTGAGCGTGCTAACAACTGAGCGTGTGTGTGTTTTACGTTTATTTATCGTCGCTACCGGTTGCCCATATGAGCGACGCCTCCTGAAGAGATTAGTCATTTTAGATTTTGGAGGATAGTGCAATGATACAGAGAGAGAGACCCATTCCAGTCTCCTCTGATTCTTTTACGTGCACGGTGCAAAGCACCGACACGAGACCTCGGTTTAACGTCCCGTCTGAAAGACTGTTAATTTTAGTATGGTCAGACGGGGGATCGAACCTGCGATCCCTGGATTACCAGACCAGCGTGTTACCACTGGACTACATATCCGTTAACTGAGCTAACACCACACATCCAGCGTGTTACCGCTGGACTACATATCCGTCAACTGAGCTAACACCACACATCCAGCGTGTTACCGCTGGACTACATATCCGTCAACTGAGCTAACACCACACATCCTTTTATTGCAGAGACTCGCCGGCAATATGGACCCCGGAACACTGTGCGTTTATGGTTGAAGGAATACCCCGGAAACCGTACGGTAGTACCATAGACGATCTACTCCACGTAGAGCTGAACATGATACTTAGGTACATGTCAAATTATATATATTCGGGTGGCGTGAAGAGCGGGGGGGGGGGGGGCTCTCCTTGACTAAATTGGTGCGGTAGTGTGAATTGGCAGAGTAAATCTTGACTCTAAACAGAGACAGATCTGGCAAAATTCTCACCATATATTTTAAGAAAGGTGAATAAAACGAGATGAAAACGTGAGGACTCCTTGATTTTTCTTGAGAACTTTATAGGTAGGCAAACTAATTTCCTTGAATACCAGGTTTCAAAACAATGGCCGTGTTACACATATACGTTCTTGGTGGACCATTCAAAACAATGGCCGTGTTACACATATACGTCCTTGGTGGACCATTCAAAACAATGGCCGTGCTACACATATACCTCCTTGGTGGACCATTCAAAACAATGGCCGTGTTACACATATACGTCCTTGGTGGACCGTTCAAAACAATGGCCGTGCTACACATATACGTCCTTGGTGGACCATTCAAAACAATGGCCGTGTACACATATACGTCCTTGGGGACCATTCAAACAATGGCCGTGTTACACATATACGTCCTTGGTGGACCATTCAAAACAATGGCCGTGTTACACATATACGTCCTTGGTGGACCATTAAAAACAATGGCCGTGTTACACATATACGTCCTTGGTGGACCATTCAAAACAATGGCCGTGCTACACATATACGTCCTTGGTGGACCATTCAAAACAATGACCGTGCTACACATATACGTCCTTGGTGGACCATTCAAAACAATGGCCGTGTTACACATATACGTCCTTGGTGGACCATTCAAAACAATGACCGTGTTACACATATACGTCCTTGGTGGACCATTAAAAACAATGGCCGTGTTACACATATACGTCCTTGGTGGACCATTAAAAACAATGGCCGTGTTACACATATACGTCCTTGTTGGACCATTCAAAACAATGGCCGTGCTACACATATACGTCCTTGGTGGACCATTTAAAACAATGACCGTGCTACACATATACGTCCTTGGTGGACCATTCAAAACAATGACCGTGTTACACATATACGTCCTTGGTGGAACATTCAAAACAATGGCCGTGCTACACATATACGTCCTTGGTGGACCATTCAAAACAATGGCCGTGTTACACATATACGTCCTTGGTGGACCATTCAAAACAATGGCCGTGTTACACATATACGTCCTTGGTGGACCATTCAAACCAATGGCCGTGCTACACATATACGTCCTTGGTGGACCATTCAAAACAATGGCCGTGCTACACATATACGTCCTTGGTGGACCATTCGAAATAATGGCCGTGCTACACATATACGTCCTTGGTGGACCATTCAAAACAATGGCCGTGCTACACATATACGTCCTTGGTGGACCATTCAAAACAATGGCCGTGTTACACATATACGTCCTTGGTGGACCATTCAAAACAATGGCCGTGTTACACATATACGTCCTTGGTGGACCATTCAAAACAATGGCCGTGTTACACATATACGTCCTTGGTGGACCATTCAAAACAATGGCCGTGCTACACATATACGTCCTTGGTGGACCATTCAAAACAATGGCCGTGTTACACATATACGTTCTTGGTGGACCATTCAAAACAATGGTCGTGCTACAGATATACGTCCTTGGTGGACCATTCAAAACAATAGCCGTGTTACACATATACGTCCTTGATGGATTGTTGAAAACAATGGCCGTGTTACACATATACGTCCGCGATGGATTGTTGAAAACAATGGCCGTGTTACACATATACGTCCGCGATGGACTGTTCAAAACAATGACCGTGCTACACATATACGTCCTCGGTGGACTGTTCAAAACAATGACCGTGCTACACATATACGTCCTTGGTGGACCATTCAAAACAATGGCCGTGTTACACATATACGTCCTTGGTGGACCATTCAAAACAATGGCCGTGCTACACATATACGTCCTTGGTGGACCATTCAAAACAATGGCCGTGTTACACATATACGTCCTTGGTGGACCATTCAAAACAATGGCCGTGCTACACATATACCTCCTTGGTGGACCATTCAAAACAATGGCCGTGTTACACATATACGTCCTTGGTGGACCATTCAAAACAATGGCCGTGTTTCACATATACGTCCTTGGTGGACCATTCAAAACAATGGCCGTGCTACACATATACGTCCTTGGTGGACCATTCAAAACAATGGCCGTGTTACACATATACGTCCTTGGTGGACCATTCAAAACAATGGCCGTGTACACATATACGTCCTTGGTGGACCATTCAAAACAATGGCCGTGTTACACATATACGTCCTTGGTGGACCATTAAAAACAATGGCCGTGTTACACATATACGTCCTTGGTGGACCATTCAAAACAATGGCCGTGCTACACATATACGTCCTTGGTGGACCATTCAAAACAATGACCGTGCTACACATATACGTCCTTGGTGGACCATTCAAAACAATGGCCGTGTTACACATATCGTCCTTGGTGGACCATTCAAAACAATGACGTGTTACACATATACGTCCTTGGTGGAACATTCAAAACAATGGCCGTGCTACACATATACGTCCTTGGTGGACCATTCAAAACAATGGCCGTGTTACACATATACGTCCTTGGTGGACCATTAAAAACAATGGCCGTGTTACACATATACGTCCTTGGTGGACCATTCAAACCAATGGCCTTGCTACACATATACGTCCTTGGTGGACCATTCAAAACAATGGCCGTGCTACACATATACGTCCTTGGTGGACCATTCAAAATAATGGCCGTGCTACACATATACGTCCTTGGTGGACCATTCAAAACAATGGCCGTGCTACACATATACGTCATTGGTGGACCATTCAAAACAATGGCCGTGTTACACATATACGTCCTTGGTGGACCATTCAAAACAATGGCCGTGTTACACATATACGTCCTTGGTGGACCATTCAAAACAATGACCGTGCTACACATATACGTCCTTGGTGGACCATTCAAAACAATGGCCGTGTTACACATATACGTTCTTGGTGGACCATTCAAAACAATGGTCGTGCTACACATATACGTCCTTGGTGGACCATTCAAAACAATGGCCGTGTTACACATATACTTCCTTGATGGATTGTTGAAAACAATGGCCGTGTTACACATATACGTCCGCGATGGATTGTTGAAAACAATGGCCGTGTTACACATATACGTCCTTGGTGGACTGTTAAAAACAATGGCCGTGCTACACATATACGTCCTTGGTGGATTGTTGAAAACAATGGCCGTGTTACACATATACGTCCGCGATGGATTGTTGAAAACAATGGCCGTGTTACACATATACGTCCTTGGTGGACTGTTAAAAACAATGGTCGTGCTACACATATACGTCCGCGATGGACTGTTCAAAACAATGACCGTGCTACATATATACGTCCTCGGTGGACTGTTCAAAACAATGACCGTGCTATACATATACGTCCTTGGTGGACCATTCAAAACAATGACCGTGCTACACATATACGTCATTGGTGGACCATTCAAAACAATGGCCGTGCTATACATATACGTCCTTGGTGGACCATTCAAAAAATGACCGTGTTACACATATACGTCCTTGGTGGACCATTCAAAACAATGGCCGTGTTACACATATACGTCATTGGTGGACCATTCAAAACAATGGCCGTGTTACACATATACGTCCTTGGTGGACCATTCAAACCAATGGCCGTGCTACACATATACGTCCTTGGTGGACCATTCAAAACAATGGCCGTGCTACACATATACGTCCTTGGTGGACCATTCAAAATAATGGCCGTGCTACACATATACGTCCTTGGTGGACCATTCAAAACAATGGCCGTGCTACACATATACGTCCTTGGTGGACCATTCAAAACAACGGCCGTGTCACACATATACGTCCTTGGTGGACCATTCAAAACAATGGCCGTGTTACACATATACGTCCTTGGTGGACCATTCAAAACAATGGCCGTGCTACACATATACGTCCTTGGTGGACCATTCAAAACAATGACCGTGCTACACATATACGTCCTTGGTGGACCATTCAAAACAATGGCCGTGTTACACATATACGTCCTTGGTGGACCATTCAAAACAATGACCGTGTTACACATATACGTCCTTGGTGGACCATTCAAAACAATGGCCGTGCTACACATATACGTCCTTGGTGGACCATTCAAAACAATGGCCGTGTTACACATATACGTCCTTGGTGGACCATTCAAAACAATGGCCGTGTTACACATATACGTCCTTGGTGGACCATTCAAACCAATGGCCTTGCTACACATATACGTCCTTGGTGGACCATTCAAAACAATGGCCGTGCTACACATATACGTCCTTGGTGGACCATTCAAAATAATGGCCGTGCTACACATATACGTCCTTGGTGGACCATTCAAAACAATGGCCGTGCTACACATATACGTCCTTGGTGGACCATTCAAAACAATGGCCGTGTTACACATATACGTCCTTGGTGGACCATTCAAAACAATGGCCGTGTTACACATATACGTCCTTGGTGGACCATTCAAAACAATGGCCGTGCTACACATATACGTCCTTGGTGGACCATTCAAAACAATGGCCGTGTTACACATATACGTTCTTGGTGGACCATTCAAAACAATGGTCGTGCTACACATATACGTCCTTGGTGGACCATTCAAAACAATGGCCGTGTTACACATATACTTCCTTGGTGGATTGTTGAAAACAATGGCCGTGTTACACATATACGTCCGCGATGGATTGTTGAAAACAATGGCCGTGTTACACATATACGTCCTTGGTGGACTGTTAAAAACAATGGCCGTGCTACACATATACGTCCTTGGTGGATTGTTGAAAACAATGGCCGTGTTACACATATACGTCCGCGATGGATTGTTGAAAACAATGGCCGTGTTACACATATACGTCCTTGGTGGACTGTTAAAAACAATGGCCGTGCTACACATATACGTCCTTGGTGGATTGTTCAAAACAATGGCCGTGTTACACATATACGTCCTTGGTGGACTGTTCAAAACAATGGCCGTGTTACACATATACGTCCTTGGTGGACTGTTCAAAACAATGGCCGTGCTACACATATACGTCCTTGGTGGACTGTTCAAAACAATGGCCGTGTTACACATATACGTCCGCGATGGACTGTTCAAAACAATGGCCGTGTTACACATATACGTCCTTGGTGGACTGTTAAAAACAATGGCCGTGTTACACATATACGTCATTGGTGGACCATTCAAAACAATGGCCGTGTTACACATATACGTCCTTGGTGGACCATTCAAAACAATGGCCGTGTTACACATATACGTCCTTGGTGGACCATTCAAAACAATGGCCGTGCTACACATATACGTCCTTGGTGGACCATTCAAAACAACGGCCGTGTCACACATATACGTCCTTGGTGGACCATTCAAAACAATGGCCGTGTTACACATATACGTCCTTGGTGGACCATTCAAAACAATGGCCGTGCTACACATATACGTCCTTGGTGGACCATTCAAAACAATGGCCGTGTTACACATATACGTCCTTGGTGGACCATTCAAAACAATGGCCGTGCTACACATATACGTCCTTGGTGGACCATTCAAAACAATGGCCGTGTTACACATATACGTCCTTGGTGGACCATTCAAAACAATGGCCGTGTTACACATATACGTCCTTGGTGGACCATTCAAAACAATGGCCGTGCTACACATATACGTCCTTGGTGGACCATTCAAAACAATGGCCGTGTTACACATATACGTCCTTGGTGGACCATTCAAAACAATGGCCGTGTTACACATATACGTCCTTGGTGGACCATTAAAAACAATGGCCGTGTTACACATATACGTCCTTGGTGGACCATTCAAAACAATGGCCGTGCTACACATATACGTCCTTGGTGGACCATTCAAAACAATGACCGTGCTACACATATACGTCCTTGGTGGACCATTCAAAAACAATGGCCGTGTTACACATATACGTCCTTGGTGGACCATTCAAAACAATGACCGTGTTACACATATACGTCCTTGGTGGAACATTCAAAACAATGGCCGTGCTACACATATACGTCCTTGGTGGACCATTCAAAACAATGGCCGTGTTACACATATACGTCCTTGGTGGACCATTAAAAACAATGGCCGTGTTACACATATACGTCCTTGGTGGACCATTCAAACCAATGGCCGTGCTACACATATACGTCCTTGGTGGACCATTCAAAACAATGGCCATGCTACACATATACGTCCTTGGTGGACCATTCAAAATAATGGCCGTGCTACACATATACGTCCTTGGTGGACCATTCAAAACAATGGCCGTGCTACACATATACGTCCTTGGTGGACCATTCAAAACAATGGCCGTGTCACACATATACGTCCTTGGTGGACCATTCAAAACAATGGCCGTGTTACACATATACGTCCTTGGTGGACCATTCAAAACAATGGCCGTGTTACACATATACGTCCTTGGTGGACCATTCAAAACAATGACCGTGCTACACATATACGTCCTTGGTGGACCATTCAAAACAATGGCCGTGTTACACATATACGTTCTTGGTGGACCATTCAAAACAATGGTCGTGCTACACATATACGTCCTTGGTGGACCATTCAAAACAATGGCCGTGTTACACATATACGTCCTTGGTGGATTGTTGAAAACAATGGCCGTGTTACACATATACGTCCGCGATGGATTGTTGAAAACAATGGCCGTGTTACACATATACGTCCTTGGTGGACTGTTAAAAACAATGGCCGTGCTACACATATACGTCCTTGGTGGATTGTTGAAAACAATGGCCGTGTTACACATATACGTCCGCGATGGATTGTTGAAAACAATGGCCGTGTTACACATATACGTCCTTGGTGGACTGTTAAAAACAATGGTCGTGCTACACATATACGTCCGCGATGGACTGTTCAAAACAATGACCGTGCTACACATATACGTCCTCGGTGGACTGTTCAAAACAATGACCGTGCTACACATATACGTCCTTGGTGGACCATTCAAAACAATGGCCGTGTTACACATATACGTCCTTGGTGGACCATTCAAAAGAATGGCCGTGTTACACATATACGTCCTTGGTGGACCATTCAAAACAATGGCCGTGTTACACATATACGTCCTTGGTGGACCATTCAAAACAATGGCCGTGCTACACATATACGTTCTTGGTGGACCATTCAAAACAATGGCCGTGCTACACATATACGTCCTTGGTGGACCATTCAAAACAATGGCCGTGTTACACATATACGTCCTTGGTGGACCATTCAAAACAATGGCCGTGCTACACATATACGTCCTTGGTGGACCATTCAAAACAATGGCCGTGTTACACATATACGTCCTTGATGGATCATTCAAAACAATGGCAGTGTTACACATATACGTCCTTGGTGGACCATTCAAAACAATGGCCGTGCTACACATATACGTTCTTGGTGGACTATTCAAAACAATGGCCGTGCTACACATATACGTCCTTGGTGGACCATTCAAAACAATGGCCGTGTTACACATATACGTTCTTGGTGGACCATTCAAAACAATGGCCGTGTTACACATATACGTCCTTGGTGGACCATTCAAAACAATGGCCGTGCTACACATATACGTCCTTGGTGGACCATTCAAAACAATGGCCGTGTTACACATATACGTTCTTGGTGGACCATTCAAAACAATGGTCGTGCTACACAGATACGTCCTTGGTGGACCATTCAAAACAATGGCCGTGTTACACATATACGTCCTTGATGGATTGTTGAAAACAATGGCCGTGTTACACATATACGTCCGCGATGGATTGTTGAAAACAATGGCCGTGTTACACATATACGTCCTTGGTGGACTGTTAAAATCAATGGCCGTGCTACACATATACGTCCTTGATGGATTGTTGAAAACAATGGCCGTGTTACACATATACCTCCGCGATGGATTGTTGAAAACAATGGCCGTGTTACACATATACGTCCTTGGTGGACTGTTAAAAACAATGGCCGTGCTACACATATACGTCCTCGGTGGACTGTTCAAAACAATGGCCGTGCTACACATATACGTCCTCGGTGGACTGTTCAAAACAATGGCCGTGCTACACATATACGTCCTTGGTGGACCATTCAAAACAATGGCCGTGCTACACATATACGTTCTTGGTGGACCATTCAAAACAATGGCCGTGTTACACATATACGTTCTTGGTGGACCATTCAAAACAATGGCCGTGTTACACATATACGTCCTTGGTGGACTGTTAACAACAATGGCCGTGCTACACATATACGTCCTTGATGGATTGTTGAAAACAATAGCCGTGTTACATATATACGTCCTTGATGGATTGTTGAAAACAATGGCCGTGTTACACATATACGTCCTTGATGGATTGTTGAAAACAATGGCCGTGTTACACATATACGTCCGCGATGGATTGTTGAAAACAATGGCCGTGCTACACATATACGTCCTCGGTGGACCATTCAAAACAATAACCGTGCTACACATATACGTCCTTGGTGGACCATTCAAAACAATGGCCGTGTTACACATATACGTCCTTGGTGAACCATTCAAAACAATGGCCGTGTTACACATATACGTCCTTGGTGGACCATTCAAAACAATGACCGTGCTACACATATACGTCCTTGGTGGACCATTCAAACAATGGCCGTGTTACACATATACGTCCTTGGTGAACCATTCAAAACAATGGCCGTGTTACACATATACATCCTTGGTGGACCACTCAAAACAATGGCCGTGTTACATATATACGTCCTTGGTGGACCATTCAAAACAATGGCCGTGCTACACATATACGTCCTTGGTGGACCATTCAAAACAATGGCCGTGTTACACATATACGTCCGCGATGAACTGTTCATAACAATAGCCGTGTTACACATATGCGTCCTTGGTGGACTGTTCAAAACAATGGCCGTGTTACACATATACGTCCGCGATGAACTGTTCAAAACAATGACCGTGTTACACATATACGTCCTTGGTGGACTGTTCAAAACAATAGCCGTGTTACACATATACGTGCTTGGTGGACTGTTCAAAACAATGGCCGTGCTACACATATACGTCCGTGATGAATTGTTCAAAACAATAGCCGTGTTACACATATACGTCCTTGGTGGACTGTTCAAAATAATGGCCGTGCTACACATATACGTCCGCGATGAACTGTTCAAAACAATGGCCGTGCTACACATATACGTCCGCGATGAACTGTTCAAAACAATGGCCGTGCTACACATATACGTCCGCGATGAAATGTTCAAAACAATGGCCGTGCTACACATATACGTCCGCGATGAACTGTTCAAAACAATGACCGTGCTACACATATACGTCCTTGGTGAACTGTTCAAAACAATGACCGTGCTACACATATACGTCCGCGATGAACTGTTCAAAACAATGGCCGTGTTACACATATACGTCCGCGATGAACTGTTCAAAACAATGACCGTGCTACACATATACGTCAGCGGTGGACTGTTCAAAACAATGACCGTGCTACACATATACGTCCGCGATGAACTGTTCAAAACAATGACCGTGCTACACCTATACGTCCTTGGTGAACTGTTCAAAACAATGACCGTGCTACACATATACGTCCGCGATGAACTGTTCAAAACAATGACCGTGCTACACATATACGTCCTTGGTGAACTGTTCAAAACAATGACCGTGCTACACATATACGTCCTTGGTGAACTGTTCAAAACAATGGCCGTGCTACACATATACGTCCTTGGTGAACTGTTCAAAACAATGACCGTGCTACACATATACGTCCGCGTTGAACTGTTCAAAACAATGGCCGTGTTACACATATACGTCCGCGATGAACTGTTCAAAACAATGGCTGTGTTACACATATACGTCATTGGTGAACTGTTCATAACAATGGCCGTGTTACACATATACGTCCGCGATGTAATGTTCAAAACAATGGCTGTGTTACACATATACGTCCTTGGTGGACTGTTCAAAACAATGGCCGTGTTACACATATACGTCCGCGATGAACTGTTCATAACAATAGCCGTGTTACACATATGCGTCCTTGGTGGACTGTTCAAAACAATGGCCGTGTTACACATATACGTCCGCGATGAACTGTTCAAAACAATGACCGTGTTACACATATACGTCCGCGATGAACTGTTCAAAACAATGACCGTGCTACACATATACGTCCTTGGTGAACGTTCAAAACAATGACCGTGCTACACATATACGTCCGCGATGGACTGTTCAAAACAATGGCCGTGTTACACATATACGTCCGCGATGAACTGTTGAAAACAATGGCCGTGTCACACATATACGTCATGTGTAAAGGACGACATATAGCTTCGCATAGACGCATTACGATATCTGATGCATGACGGGAACATAAAATCGTACGCGTCCTGACCACCCTTTATTTTTACTTAATCACCTTAGTTTATAATATATGAGTGTCAACTAAACGTCTTAGTACGCTCGCCCCACATGGTTCGCCGGAGGCGAGGGTAAATAAGCTCAATCACCATCAGTATCACCATTTGTTCAATTTTAAAGGCTATGTCTTCTAAAATGTGCTAGATATTGACCCAAAGCAAATACTTTGAAAATAAACAACAAAAAGCACTATCGTCACACATTTTAATATAAGTCTTAGATGTTCAATAAATAGTTTAAGAGATGTACCCACCATACACCCTCTCCCACTACAGTTTATTACATTTTCCGGATTCATAGAGTTTTCATTTTCTGGAACAATCTGCAGACCCGGGCCTTCAGTGCCTTACAGTAGCTACGTACCTGAACAATGCTTTCAATGTCCATCCGATGGAACATAATTCGATTGAACCAAAACAAATACCTCTATGTATTGTCGCTATCGAAAATATGTCTTTCTATCAACATTCATTTCTATTTTAGGAGACGTGAGCTTAGGCAGTTCCTTGGAAAAGACGAATGCGTTGTTACCTTAGCATCCTTTCCCAGGTCAGATATATTAATGTACTTGTTCTACATAGATCTGAGTAGCAACACGTGTCTGCTTGTTCTTCATAGATCTGAGTAGCAATGTGTGTCTGCTTGTACTACATATATCTGAGTAGCAACATGTGTCTGCTTGTACTTCATATATCTGAGTACCAATATGTGTCTGCTTGTTCTTCATAGATCTGAGTAGCAATATGTGTCTGCTTGTTCCACATATATCTGAGTAGCAATATGTGTCTGCTTGTTCCACATATATCTGAGTAGCAATATGTGTCTGCTTGTTCTACATATATCTGAGTAGCAATATGTGTCTGCTTGTACTTCATAGATCTGAGTAGCAATTGCTTGTACTTCATAGATCTGAGTAGCAATATGTGTATGCTTGATCTTCATAGATCTGAGTAGCAACATGTGTCTGCTTGTACTTCATATATCTGAGTAGCAATATGTGTATGCTTGTACTTCATAGATCTCAGTAGCAATTGCTTGTTCTACGTATATCTGAGTAGCAATATGTGTCTGCTTGTACTTCATAGATCTGAGTAGCAATATGTGTCTGCTTGATCTTCATAGATCTGAGTAGCAATTGCTTGTACTTCATAGATCTGAGTAGCAATATGTGTCTGCTTGTACTTCATATATCTGAGTAGCAATTGCTTGTTCTACATAGATCTGAATAGCAATATGTGTATGCTTGTACTTCATAGATCTGAATAGCAATATGTGTCTGCTTGTACTTCATAGATCTGAATAGCAATATGTGTCTGCTTGTACTTCATAGATCTGAGTAGCAACATGTGTAGCAACTTGTTCTTCATAGATATTGCCACCATGTCATCAGCCACATGATTGCAGTATATATTGTGACGTCACATGATTGCAATAGATGTTGTGTCGTCATATGAGGGTAGAGTCTTTCTCAATGTTAATTAAATGCAATTTCGTCTTTTCTTTACAATTTACAGGCTTGGTTGCGGTATATTCACAGATCCAATGACACAACCTACCCCCACGACGGGGGATTCGCACTCTTTCTTCATAGCCGATGAAGTTACATTCCAAGGTCATTCAAGATTTAGGTAATATTTAATTTGTTATTCCAAAAAGATCTTAAATCTTACTGCTTAGTACTAGAGTGAACAATTGGTATAATATTATAAAAATGTGACGCGATTTACCAAAAGGGACCCACCCGCTGGGTGGATGACGTTACGTCGAGAAATGACGTCTAAAGTTAAGTCACGCAATCGAAAACGGCAACGTTTGTGCTATGCATGTAAGTTTAAAATTTATATTTAGAACAAATAATAAAACGGAATTACCTTAAATGTTGAAAATCGCTTCAGGAAATGACTGAAAAACATAATTTCACCCAATTTTGCTAAATCGTGTCAGATATATAATTAGAACAGTAAAAAACACAATAAAACAAATGTTTTATCACGTAATTATTAAATATTTTCTCACATATATAAACAATATCATAGTTTTCATCTTGATTTGTAGTCTAGTGGTAACACGCTGGACTGGTAATCCAGGGATCGCAGGTTCGATCCCCCGTCTGACCCTAATAAAATTAGCAGTCTTTCAGATGGGACATTAAACAGAGGTCTCGTGTCGGTGCTTTACACCGTGCACGTAAAAGAACCAGAGGAGACTCTGGAATGGGTCTCTGTCTGTATCATTGCACTATCCTCCAAAAATCTAAAATGACTAATCTCTTCAGGAGGCTTCGCTCATATGGGCAACCGGTAGCGACTATAAATAAACGTAAAACACACATCATATGTATTCAACTCTCATCTATGTATATACATAAAACGCAGACAAAGTTAAACAATATTAAACGTGCTGAATAGAATCATAAGAAGCATATTGCAACAAACACATCACGTTATAAAAATCGCATGCTTATTCTATTAATTATAAACATTTGATTACATTCTAAAGCCAATAAACAGTTGCTAATTTAAACAAAAAATGGTATAAAACACTGAATAGTGTCGAATACTCTTCTCTTTCTCGTATGTTAATATATGTTGTTTAGGCTCTTACCCACAGGGATTCGGCACGTTTGGGGGTACTAGTATATATATTTAAATATATATACTAGTACCCCCAAACGTGCCGAATCCCTATGCTCTTACCAGGGTCTACCCTATCGTAGACACGCTGGTGTTGTCTATGGGGGTTTCTTCTTCAATATATATTATAATAATAACTCAATACAGTATTTAGTTTCTCGCAATATAATAGTCCTTTTCTCTATAGTATTTCTTTATTTCTGTGAATTATTTATATACTCAGCAATCTATAACAGTTCGCGTCTTATCATTATCACGATTATTTAACTAGCTGTGTTAGCCGTCTACGGGCTACACCGTATGATTAGATCCAGTCTCTTTAATCCGCAATTACTCTATTCCTATAATCTCATCAATGTTTCTGATTCAATAACTTCCATTCACTTTCGTCAATAAACAAATAGATAATGTTCACCGACACTCTCTGTTTCTTCTATGGCTGAACTATCTTTGTTATATATTTTGTATTTATTTAAATACTCGACTAATCTGTCTGTATAAGTTACGATTCTCAGAATGGCCATAATCACTGAGTATCACAGAGTATGTGTTCTATCTAATCAAATTGAGACACACACTACTCACTCTACCAGGAGGTAGCCTAATGTGATCTGTTTTAGTAAATAAACTCCGTTTCTTATATACAAATCGAACTCAGACATAGCGATTCCTAAACATCTGTTATGTTATCTAATATTACTAAGATGTTACCTACATAAAACCAGTTCGGCTTTTATATTACATAACTGATCACCTGCAAAACCAGTCCCGATAATTTACACTAGGCACAACATATTTAGTCATTTCCGCGCGAAAAGAGAACTTATAATTAAAATCAGGGGCGGCGCCAGGGGGGTTCAGGGGGTGCGAACGAACCCCCTTTTTCAGTTAATGGTGTACGATCATATGATGAAACCCATCTCAAGGAATGCTTCATATCATCATCACCAGTTGCAAAATGAGATGATTCATTTGATTGGCCACTCCATCATCCAAGCAGATATTATTACAGAGATTAAGAAATCAGGTTTTCACACTGTAATGGTGGATGAGGTAACATCAAGCAATGATGAAATTCTATCAGTTTGCTTTCGCTTTGTAGACGAAGTGAAACAGATACGAGAGGAGTTCGTTGAGTTCATCAACATTCAAAGAATTACTGGCGAAGCTATCGCTAATGTCATCCTGGAGTTCCATAAAACGTTGGTTTGGATATTCATCAGCTTCGGGGGCAGTGTTATGATGGTGCCTCAAACATGTCTAGCGAGAAGAAAGGCGTATCTGGAATTTCACAGCATGCACCAAATACCATATACCCATTGCAATGGACATATTCTTAATATTTCCATTACCGCTAGCTGTAAAGCTAATAACATACAGCATGTGATTGCTACCATGAAGGATGTAGCTATCTTCTTCAACTACTCTCCAAAACGGGAAAGGCTCATATAAATGATAGCGGAAAAACGCCACGTTCACAATGCCACCACTAGAAACGTGATAATTGGCATGTGCAAGACCCGTTGGTCGGAGCGCGATACCGCTTATGAGCATTTCTACCTGGCCCTATTCTTGGTAGAGTGCTTTAATATCATCAGTGGTACTCACCCGGACATGGATGATTTTGATAAGGCGTTTACGGAAGGCTGGGACTCGGAATCAAGGAAAGATGCAATTGCTCACGCTAAAGCTGTGACGGATGTCGGATTTATTGTTGGTCTGGTGTCGCTGTATTACCTGTTGCACCCTCATCACGGCGTTACCGTCTACCTTCAGGGTCGAACGATATACATTGTAAAAGCTTACCAGTTGATTGATGAAACCGCGTCTGATATGAAAACGACACGTGACAACGTTGAAGATGGTTTCAAAAAGATCTACAAACAAGCCGAACGCATCGCAGAGAAACTAAACGTTGATTCGTCTTTGCCACGCATTGCCAAACGCCAGATCCATCGTCAAAATTAGCCCGCTGATACGCCAGAAGAATGTTATCGCCGTACAGTTGCCATTCCACTTCTTGACTGCATCATCAGTGAGATGGATATACGATTTAACAAACTTTCACAGAGAGCTGTGAAGCTGCTGATGCTTGTTCCTGCCATCTGTTTTACCATACATTTTGAGCTCTAGAATGCAGGAAATGCCATTTCAGAGCTTCCAGATTTACAGCTCCCGGACCCCCCTAGCAGGCTCCTGCCCTACGGGCAGTCGCACTTGCATCAAACCCCCTCCAGAAATTCCTAGCGCCGCGCCTGATTATTTAGGCGCGAAAATGATAGCAGACAATTATGCACAAGACAATGATATATATATATATACATATATACATATATATAACAAATGACCATATTTAGAAATAGACTAATGTATTCATGGATATACATTACTAGTTATATATGACAATAATAAACATTTCGTGCAAATATTTGTGTTTTTTTTGCGCAATAGAAAAACAAGCACTAATGCGCTATTAAGAAATATCTTACAAAATCAGTTGTCACGCTGGATCAGATCATGAATGACCTAATTAGCAGCTGTTCTTGTACTATGTAAAATCACAGATATATAATACATCTTATGTCTTCAATCCAGAGTTAATTCATAGAAACAATGCTTTGAATAGGTCATTCATAGAATCAGTGTTTTATCATAGAATGGGTGCTTTGAAGAGCTAATTCATAGAAACAATGCTTTGAAGAGGTCATTCATAGAATCAGTGTTTTATCATAGAATGGGTGCTTTGAAGAGCTAATTCATAGAAACAATGCTTTGAAGAGGTCATTCATAGAATCAGTGTTTTATCATAGAATGGGTGCTTTGAAGAGCTAATTCATAGAAACAATGCTTTGAAGAGGTCATTCATAGAATCAGTGTTTTATCATAGAATGGGTGCTTTGAAGAGCTAATTCATAGAATCAGTGCTTTGGAGAGTTAATTCATAGAATCGGTGCTTTGAAGAGTTAATTAATAGAATTAGTGCTTTGAAGAGTTAAATTCATAAAACCAGCGCTTTATCATAGAATCGGTGCTTTGAAGATTTAATTCATAGAATCAGTGCTTTGAAGAGTTAATTCATAGAATTAGTGCTTTGAAGAGTTAATTAATTAAAACAATGTTGTCAGATGAGTTGTTTTCGTAGAAATGTTTGCATCTACTTCAGCAATTTAACAAGAAATATACGACATAGACGGGGCGATAAGGTAGCAATCAACATACCTGGTAGGTGACACGTTTGTTTTAAAAACTGGTCCGTTTACCTAATCTTATAAAGAAAAACAAGTATGGAAGTCGTGATAGCGCAGTGGTAGCGCGTTCGCTTCAGACTGCCTCGTTAGATCTTGGCTGCAGTCCCCACTTATCCCGTGCTCAATGCCGTTGGTGATCTGTCGTCGCACATGAAGGGAGTATGTTGTGAGCATCCTTCGACTGCTGCTCTACTCATTGACAGTATCTACCTGTTTGGCCGTGTCATGTCAACCTCCCAGATTTAATAATAGTACATATTAGGTCGAATGTTCGTACCTCGTCATTAATTGTGACGTCATCAATGTCGGCACATGCTGCATTAATTGGAGAATGATTAGTCTTTGAACTAACAAAATGAAAGCGTTATGAAATAGTGAACTTAGTTTATGAAATTATTGATGGGCCCTCGTACATAATTATATTGTGATATAGACAATATAGAAAACGCGCACCTACATTATATGATTATTTTTACATGAACACGAAATACGAAGGTTTCCATCAAAGATGGATCATATCTTTATTACAAAACACAAACTGAACAACTAAAAATATTCCCAAACTATGTATTTATACAGTTATTGTTTTTCATGTAAAAAACACACTTATCCGAAGTGTGCGTTTTCTATGTCCTCTAGTATATTATGTCACAGGAACTTGAAATTGTATCCATAAGCCACCAATGGTTTCATACCTCTATCCTAGGACACCCCCCTCTATGTTTGTACCTCTATCCTAGGACACCCCCTCTATTGTTGTACCTCTATCCTAGGACACCCCCCTCTATTTTTGTACCTCTATCCTAGGACACCCCCCTCTATTAAAAATGTTTTTAAAAAATAAAAAAATAGAGGAGGTGTCCTAGGATAGAGGTACGAGACCTTTGGTGGCTTATGGATAACATTTCAAGTTCCTGTGATTATGTGTGCATTATTCTCTCACTTCCAGTATACAGGGATAAACAGACACCAAACCCCTTTGTTGACGAATTGTCACAATATGTACAAAACGAGGAGAGCCAAGGGGCTGCAACACCTGACCATATTTACATGGACTGTATGAATTTTGGTAAATATAAACATTTATTTATTTTACGATTGCTTTAACAACTTCATTAATCACTCTCGTTGGCGCGGATGAAAGCGTAACTGTGGTTATTAGTGCGGGAGGAAACCGGAGTACCCAGAGAAAACCCACCTGTCCGATCTATGGATCACATATGTCACGAACCTCTTTTGCAATGGCTAGAAGCGAGTATGCTAACCAAGGCGCTATACCTCATAACCTGGCATATACAGACGAATGTGCTAACCAATGCGCTATACGTCATAACCTGGCATATACAGACGAGTGTGCTAATCAATGCGCTATACGTCATAACCTGGCATATACAGACGAATGTGCTAACCAATGCGCTATACGTCATAACCTGGCATATACAGACGAGTGTGCTAACCAATGCGCTATACGTCATAACCTGGCATATACAGACGAGTGTGCTAACCAATGCGCTATACGTCATAACCTGGCATATACAGACGAGTGTGCTAACCAATGCGCTATACGTCATAACCTGGCATATAGAGACGAGTGTGCTAATCAATGCGCTATACGTCATAACCTGGCATATAGAGACGAGTGTGCTAATCAATGCGCTATACGTCATAACCTGGCATATACAGACGAGTGTGCTAACCAATGCGCTAAACGTCATAACCTGGCATATAGAGACGAGTGTGCTAACCAAGGCGCTATACGTCATAACCTGCATATACAGACGAGTGTGCTAACCAATGCGCTACACGTCATAACCTGGCATATACAGACGAGTGTGCTAACCAATGCGCTATACGTCATAACCTGGCATATACAGACGAGTGTGCTAATCAATGCGCTATACGTTTATAACCTGGCATATACAGACGAGTGTGCTAATCAATGTGCTATACGTCATAACCTGGCATATAGAGACGAGTGTGCTAATCAATGCGCTATACGTCATAACCTGGCATATACAGACGAGTGGGCTAACCAATGCGCTAAGCCTCATAACCTGGCATATACAGACGAGTGTGCTAACCAAGGCGCTAAACGTCATAACCTGGCATATACAGACGAGTGGGCTAACCAATGCGCTATCCGTCATAACCTGGCATATACAGACGAGTGGGCTAATCAATGCGCTAAGCCTCATAACCTGGCATATACAGACGAGTGTGCTAACCAATGCGCTAAGCCTCATAACCTGGCATATACAGACGAGTGGGCTAACCAAGGCGCTAAACGTCATAACCTGGCATATACAGACGAGTGTGCTAACCAAGGCGCTAAGCCTCATAACCTGGCATATACAGACGAGTGTGCTAACCAAGGCGCTAAACGTCATAACCTGGCGCATATACAGACGAGTGTGCTAACCAAGGCGCTAAGCCTCATAACCTGGCATATACAGACGAGTGTGCTAACCAAGGCGCTAAACGTCATAACCTGGCATATACAGACGAGTGTGCTAACCAATGCGCTATACGTCATAACCTGGCATATACAGACGAGTGTGCTAATCAATGCGCTATACGTTTATAACCTGGCATATACAGACGAGTGTGCTAATCAATGTGCTATACGTCATAACCTGGCATATAGAGACGAGTGTGCTAATCAATGCGCTATACGTCATAACCTGGCATATACAGACGAGTGGGCTAACCAATGCGCTAAGCCTCATAACCTGGCATATACAGACGAGTGTGCTAACCAAGGCGCTAAACGTCATAACCTGGCATATACAGACGAGTGGGCTAACCAATGCGCTATCCGTCATAACCTGGCATATACAGACGAGTGTGCTAACCAAGGCGCTAAGCCTCATAACCTGGCATATACAGACGAGTGTGCTAACCAAGGCGCTAAGCCTCATAACCTGGCATATACAGACGAGTGTGCTAACCAAGGCGCTAAACGTCATAACCTGGCATATACAGACGAGTGGGCTAATCAATGCGCTATACGTCATAACCTGGCATATACAGACGAGTGTGCTAACCAAGGCGCTAAGCCTCATAACCTGGCATATACAGACGAGTGTGCTAACCAAGGCGCTAAACGTCATAACCTGGCATATAGAGACGAGTGTGCTAACCAATGCGCTAAGCCTCATAACCTGGCATATACAGACGAGTGTGCTAATCAAGGCGCTAAGCGTCATAACCTGGCATATACAGACGAGTGTGCTAACCAATGCGCTAAACGTCATAACCTGGCATATAGAGACGAGTGTGCTAACCAATGCGCTAAACGTCATAACCTGGCATATAGAGACGAGTGTGCTAACCAATGCGCTAAACGTCATAACCTGGCATATAGAGACGAGTGGGCTAACCAAGGCGCTAAACGTCATAACCTGGCATATACAGACGAGTGTGCTAACCAAGGCGCTAAGCCTTATAACCTGGCATATACAGACGAGTGTGCTAACCAAGGCGCTAAGCCTTATAACCTGGCATATACAGACGAGTGTGCTAACCAAGGCGCTAAGCCTTATAACCTGGCATATACAGACGAGTGTGCTAACCAAGGCGCTAAGCCTTATAACCTGGCATATACAGACGAGTGTGCTAACCAAGGCGCTAAGCCTTATAACCTGGCATATACAGACGAGTGTGCTAACCAAGGCGCTAAGCCTTATAACCTGGCATATACAGACGAGTGTGCTAACCAAGGCGCTAAGCCTTATAACCTGGCATATACAGACGAGTGTGCTAACCAAGGCGCTAAGCCTTATAACCTGGCATATACAGACGAGTGTGCTAACCAAGGCGCTAAACGTCATAACCTGGCATATACAGTGAAGCCTATGTCAAACATCGCCAGTGAACAAACAATAACCTGTCAAATATTAGTCGCTCATGTAAATCTATAATTATATCGCTATTGCATTTCCTTCGACGATTCTTGTGAATTTCGTCATTTAATGATATGCAGCTGACATGCGCACTCGAAGTTACGGGAATGCGCATTCGCATTCATAACGTAACTATATATATACAGCTACATGTACATTGACATTCATAGCGTAACTATATATATACAACTACACATGTACATTGACATTCATAACGTAACTATATATATACAACTACATGTACATTGACATTCATAGCGTAACTATATATATACAACTACATGTACATTGACATTCATAGCGTAACTATATATATACAACTACATTGACATTCATAGCGTAACTATATATATACAACTACATGTACATTGACATTCATAACGTAACTATATATACAACTACATGTACATTGCCATTCATAACGTAACTATATATACAACTACATGTACATTGACATTCATAACGTAACTATATATATACAACTACATGTACATTGACATTCATAACGTAACTATATATATATATACAACTACATGTACATTGACATTCATAGCGTAACTATATATATATACAACTACATTGACATTCATAGCGTAACTATATATATACAACTACATGTACATTGACATTCATAACGTAACTATATATATATATACAACTACATTGACATTCATAACGTAACTATATATATACAACTACATGTACATTGACATTCATAACGTAACTATATATATATATACAACTACATGTACATTGACATTCATAGCGTAACTATATATATACAACTACATGTACATTGACATTCATAGCGTAACTATATATATATACAACTACATTGACATTCATAGCGTAACTATATATATACAACTACATGTACATTGACATTCATAGCGTAACTATATATATACAACTACATTGACATTCATAGCGTAACTATATATATACAACTACATGTACATTGACATTCATAACGTAACTATATATATACAACTACATTGACATTCATAGCGTAACTATATATATACAACTACATGTACATTGACATTCATAGCGTAACTATATATATACAACTACATTGACATTCATAGCGTAACTATATATATACAACTACATGTACATTGACATTCATAACGTAACTATATATATACAACTACATGTACATTGACATTCATAACGTAACTATATATATACAACTACATGTACATTGACATTCATAGCGTAACTATATATACACTACATGTACATTGACATTCATAGCGTAACTATATATATACAACTACATGTACATTGACATTCATAACGTAACTATATATACAACTACATGTACATTGACATTCATAACGTAACTATATATATACAACTACATGTACATTGACATTCATAACGTAACTATATATATACAACTACATTGACATTCATAGCGTAACTATATATATACAACTACATGTACATTGACATTCATAGCGTAACTATATATATACAACTACATTGACATTCATAGCGTAACTATATATATACAACTACATGTACATTGACATTCATAACGTAACTATATATATACAACTACATGTACATTGACATTCATAACGTAACTATATATATACAACTACATTGACATTCATAGCGTAACTATATATATACAACTACATTGACATTCATAGCGTAACTATATATATACAACTACATGTACATTGACATTCATAACGTAACTATATATATACAACTACATTGACATTCATAGCGTAACTATATATATACAACTACATGTACATTGACATTCATAGCGTAACTATATATATACAACTACATTGACATTCATAGCGTAACTATATATATACAACTACATGTACATTGACATTCATAGCGTAACTATATATATACAACTACATGTACATTGACATTCATAGCGTAACTATATATATACAACTACATGTACATTGACATTCATAACGTAACTATATATATACAACTACATTGACATTCATAGCGTACTATATATATACATACATTGACATTCATAGCGTACTATATATATACAACTACATGTAATTGACATTCATACGTACTATATATACACTACATGTAATTGACATTCATAACTATTATATACAACTACATGTACATTGACTTCATAACGTAACTATATATATACAACTACATTGACATTCATAGCGTAACTATATATATCAACTACATGTACATTGACATTCATAGCGTAGCTATATATATACAACTACATTGACATTCATAGCGTAACTATATATATACAACTACATGTACATTGACATTCATACGTAACTATATATATACACTACATGTACATTGACATTCATAGCGTAACTATATATATACAACTACATGTACATTGACATTCATAACGTAACTATATATATACAACTACATTGACATTCATAGCGTAACTATATATATACAACTACATGTACATTGACATTCATAGCGTAGCTATATATATACAACTACATTGACATTCATAGCGTAACTATATATATACAACTACATGTACATTGACATTCATAGCGTAACTATATATATACAGCTACATGTACATTGACATTCATAGCGTAACTATATATATACAACTACATGTACATTGACATTCATAACGTAACTATATATATACAACTACATTGACATTCATAGCGTAACTATATATATACAACTACATGTACATTGACATTCATAACGTAGCTATATATACAGCTGTCAACTACATGTATATTGACATTCACAACGTAGCTATATATACAGCTGTCAACTACATGTATATTGACATTCACAACGTAGCTATATATACAGCTGTCAACTACATGTACATTGACATTCATAGCGTAGCTATATATACATCAATGTTTCAGTGTAATGTACCGTATGTTTTGAATTGTTTTCAGCTGGCGGATGTTGTTGTCTACAAGTTACGCTCCAAGCATCGAACATAGAAGAGGCGAGATCTCTCTACGACCAACTTACACCGCTGTGTCCAATCATGGTAAATCATAACCTATCAACCATCTTAATATACCAACCATTAAATCTACCAACGATCATAAGCTACCAACCATCACAATCTACCAACCATTAAATCAACCAACCATCATAATCTACCAACCATCATAATCTACCAACCATTAAATCTACCAACCATCATAATCTACCAACCATCATAATCTACCAACCAACCATCGTAATCTACCAACCATCATAATCTACCAACCATCATAATCTACCAACCAACCATCATAATATACCAACCATTAAATCTACCAACCATCATAATCTACCAACCATCATAATCTACCAACCAACCATCATAATCTACCAACCATTAAATCTACCAACCATCATAATCTACCAACCATTAAATCTACCAACCATCATAATCTACCAACCATTAAATCAACCAACCATCATAAGCTACCAACCATCATAATATACCAACCATCATAAGCTACCAACCATCATAATATACCAACCATCATAATCTACCAACCATCATAATCTACCAACCTTCATAATCTACCAACCAACCATCATAATCTACCAACCATCATACTCTACCAACCATTAAATCTACCAACCATCATAATCTACCAACCTTCATAATCTACCAACCAACCATCAGAATCTACCAACCATCATAATCTACCAACCAACCATCATAATCTACCAACCAACCATCATAATCTACCAACCAACCATCATAATCTACCAACCATCATAATCTACCAACCATCATAATCTACCAACCATCATAATCTACCAACCATCATAATCTACCAACCATCATAATCTACCAACCATCATAATCTACCTACCATCATAATCTACCAACCATCATAATCTACCAACCATCATAATCTACCAACCTTCATAATCTACCAACCATCATAATCTACCAACCAACCATCATAATCTACCAACCATCATAATCTACCAACCATCATAATCTACCAACCTTCATAATCTACCAACCATCATAATCTACCAACCAACCATCATAACCTACCAACCATCATAATCTACCAACCATCATAATCTACCAACTATCATAATCTACCAACCATCATAATCTACCAACCATCATAATCTACCAACCTTCATAATCTACCAACCATCATAATCTACCTACCAACCATCATAATCTACCAACCATCATAATCTACCAACCATCATAATCTACCAACTATCATAATCTACCAACCATCATAATCTACCAACCATCATAATCTACCAACCATCATAATCTACCAACCAACCATCATAATCTACCAACCAACCATCATAATCTACCAACCAACCATCATAATCTACCAACCATCATAATCTACCAACCATCATAATCTACCAACCATCATAATCTACCAACCATCATAATATACCAACCATCATAATCTACCAACCATCATAATCTACCAACCATCATAATCTACCTACCATCATAATCTACCAACCATCATAACCTACCAACCATCATAATCTACCAACCATCATAATCAACCATCATAATCTACCAACCATCATAATCAACCATCATAATCTACCAACCATCACAACCTACCAACCAGTAAACCTACCAACCATCATAATCTACCAACCATCATAATCTACCAACCATCATAATCTACCAACCATCATAATCTACCAACCATCATAAACTACCAACCATCATAATCTACCAAGCATCATAATCTACCAACCATCATAATCTACCTACCAACCATCATAATCTACCAACCATCATAATCTACCTACCAACCATCATAATCTACCAACCAACCATCATAATCTACCAACCATTAAATATACCAACCATTAAATCTACCAACCATCATAATCTACCAACCATCATAATCTACCAACCAACCATCATAATCTACCAACCAACCATCATAATCTACCAACCAACCATCATAATCTACCAACCATTATAATCTACCAACCATCATAATATACCAACTATCATAATCTACCAACCATCATAATCTACCTACCAACCAACCATCATAATCTGCCAACCATCACAATCTACCAACCATCATAATCTACCAACCATCATAATCTACCAACCAACCATCATAAATCTACCAACCATCATAATCTACCAACCATCATAATCTACCAACCAACCATCATAATCTACCAACCATCATAATCTACCAACCATCATAATCTACCAACCATCATAATCTACCAACCATCATAATCTACCTCTACCAACCAACCATCATAATCTACCAACCATCATAACCTACCAACCATCATAATCTACCAACCATCATAATCTACCAACCAACCATCGTAATCTACCAACCATCATAATCTACCAACCAACCATCACAACCAACCAACCTACCAACCATCACAACCTACCAACCATCACAACCTACCACCATTAAATCTACCAACCATCACAACCAACCATCATAACCTACCACCATTAAATCTACCAACAATCACAATCTACCACCATTAAATCTACCAACAATCACAATCAACCAACCATCATAATCTACCAACCACCTATCATAATCTACCAACCACTATTTCCCAATTATGATAGGTCTTAGCGTACCAATCGTCAACATTCCCAAACATAATTAGCCATGACCTAACAGCCAGTCCAAATTCCAATTATGGACAACCATAACATATCAACCATTCAAAATTGCTGTGTATGGCCAAGTCAATATATCGCCCAATCACAAGCTACATCATACCAGTCAATGTTCCGAATTCTAGTCAGTTATCACGTACCAACCACTAATGTTGAGAGCAATATTTCAGATACTGTGGCCATGTGGGGTATAATCACTTTGATTTAGTTTGATTGTTTCGTTAACCTTGTACCTGGTTTTAGCTTATTGGTTTAGTGTGCTTTTTTCGTTAACCTTGTACCTTGTTTTAGCTTATTGATTTAGTGTGCTTGTTTCGTTAACCTTATACCTTGTTTTAGTTTATTGATTTAGTTTGCTTGTTTCGTTAACCTGATTTAAATTTGCTTGTTTCGTTAACCTTGTACCTTGTTTTAGCTTATTGATTTAGTTTGTTTGTTTCGTTAACCTGATTTAGTTTGCTTGTTTCGTTAACCTTGTACCTTGTTTTAGCTTATTGATTTGGTTTGCTTGTTTCGTTAACCTGATTTAGTTTGCTTGTTTCGTTAACCTTGTACCTTGTTTTAGCTTATTGATTTGGTTTGCTTGTTTCGTTAACCTGATTTAGTTTGCTTGTTTCGTTAACCTTGTACCTTGTTTTAGCTTATTGATTTGGTTTGCTTGTTTCGTTAACCTGATTTAGTTTGCTTGTTTCGTTAACCTTGTACCTTGTTTTAGCTTATTGATTTGGTTTGCTTGTTTCGTTAACCTTGTACCTTGTTTTAGCTTATTGATTTAGCTTGCTTGTTTCTTTAACCTTGTACCTTGTTTTAGCTTATTGATTTAGTTTGCTTGTTTCGTTAACCTTGTACCTTGTTTTAGCTTATTGATTTAGTTTGCTTGTTTCGTCAACCTTGTACCTTGTTTTAGCTTATTGATTTAGTGTGCTTGTTTCGTCAACCTTGTACCTTGTTTTAGCTTATTGGTTTAGTTTGTTTGTTTCGTTAACCTTGTACCTTGTTTTAGCTTATTGATTTAGCTTGCTTGTTTCTTTAACCTTGTACCTTGTTTTAGCTTATTGATTTAGTTTGCTTGTTTCGTTAACCTTGTACCTTGTTTTAGCTTATTGATTTAGTTTGCTTGTTTCGTCAACCTTGTACCTTGTTTTAGCTTATTGATTTAGTTTGCTTGTTTCGTTAACCTTGTACCTTGTTTTAGCTTATTGATTTAGCTTGCTTGTTTCGTTAACCTTGTACCTTGTTTTAGCTTATTGGTTTAGCTTGCTTGTTTCGTTAACCTTGTACCTTGTTTTAGCTTATTGATTTAGTTTGCTTGTTTCGTTAACCTTGTACCTTGTTTTAGCTTATTGATTCAGTTTGCTTGTTTCGTTAACCTGATTTAGCTTGTTTGTTTCGTTTACCTTGTACCTTGTTTTAGCTTATTGCTTTAGCTTGCTTGTTTCGTTAACCTTGTACCATCTTTTAGCTTATTGATTTAGTTTGCTTGTTTCGTCAACCTTGTACCTTGTTTTAGCTTATTGATTTAGTTTGCTTGTTTTGTTAACCTTGTACCTTGTTTTAGCTTATTGATTTAGTTTGCTTGTTTTGTTAACCTTGTACCTTGTTTTAGCTTATCGTTTTAGTTTCTTGTGTCGTCTATTAGTGTTCTATGTTTCAGTTGGCACTGAGCGCTGCGTCACCCCTGTATAAAGGTTATATTTCCGATTTGGACACACGATGGACGGTCCTTACACAAGCACTTGATGACCGCACTGACGAGGAAAGAGCACTAAAGGTACATACCACACTAGGACGCATTCATATACATTCAAACATTGCCAACTACATAACGGAAGTGTTGAACATTGCCAACTATATAACGGAAGCGTTGATCATTGCCAACTATATAACGGAAGTGTTGAACATTGCCAACTATATAACGGAAGCGTTGAACATTGCCAACTATATAACGGAAGCGTTGATCATTGCCAACTATATAACCGAAGCGTTGAACATTGCCAACTATATAACCGAAGCGTTGAACTATGCCAACTATATAACGGAAGCATTGGACATTGCCAACTACATAACGGAAGTGTTGAACATTGCCAACTATATACAGGAATCGTTTACTTTTGCTGATGCTAAAATCCCATCGTTATTTACTTTTTCAGCCCCTAAAAGAGAACATTCGTGTGATTCCGACTTCGAGGCACGGATCTGTGAAGAGTTATCTTTCCTGTTCAGAGTTCAATGACGTAAAACTAGTTTATGATGAAGGGATTTACAAAACGTTACAATCGGAAGGTATAATCATATAATGAGAGACATCTCTAATTTTCTATTACCTCCCTTGGCAGATAAAGTCCGATTTATTCCAAAATTTGAATAGGTCCTTTTAATCCTTTGTTTTTACTGTTGTTCCCTAACCAGATGTTGCGGTACGAAAAAAATGTGATTTTATCAAAATTGTGTTAATTAACTGATAACATTCCGTTACAAATAAGTACCCATTGCATATACGATAGGAGATCTGTCGAGATATTGTAATTTAACAATCATAAGAAGCGATATTGGAATAAAATTGCTAGCATGTTGTAGATAGATAGATAGATAGATAGATTTCTTTATTTATAGAGGGTGACCTAATTAGTTTTGAACTAATCCTCCTTAGGGCCCTCTTTGTGCAAAGGAAACAACGATAAAGAGAGAGGAAGATACTGAACAGGGCCTATTTACTTTTAGGGGGTATCCAGGGGCAGTAACTGACCGATGTCTCTCATTGACAAGCTTTTTGCAAAGCAACATATAGCGATAGAACAATATATCTTGGAGTAAATACCTGTTGATCATATATGTCACACAATTTTTATACGATCATATATGTCACACATGTTTTATACGATCATATATGTCACACAATTTTTGATAGGATCATATATGTCACACATGTTTTATACGATCATATATGTCACACCTTTTTGATATGATCATATATGTCACACATGTTTTATACGATCATATATATCACACTTTGTTTTTAACATCATCATCATCATATAAAAAGACACGGCCGGAGCGGGGCTCGAACCCGTGACCATCAGGGCTGATAAGTTACAGTGGTATGCAAGTCAGAGACCGTAATCACTAGACCACGTGCTGCTACTCATGCTGTTTAAATATATATATATACACCAATCCAACAACAACTGTTTAGGTACTCCGTGTACATCAATGGTTTACGAGTATATACATATGTGTATATATATCACTGGTTTATATATATATATGTTTATGTTGTAGGCATATATAGGCCTATATATATGTTTATGTTGTAGGCATATATAGGCCTATATATGTGTTCATCTTGTAGGCATATATAGTGATATATATATGTTTATCTTGTAGGCATATATAGGCCTATATATATGTTTATCTTGTAGGTATATATAGGCCTATATATATGTTTATGTTGTAGGCATATATAGGCCTATATATATGTTTATCTTGTAGGCATATATAGGCCTATATATGTGTTTATCTTGTAGGTATATATAGGCCTATATATGTTTCTGTTGTAGGTATATATAGGCCTATATATATGTTTCTGTTGTAGGTATATATAGGCCTATATATATGTTTATGTTGTAGGTATAGATGACCTGCTAGCCAGCCACATCGCACATTTGTTCATTAGAGACCCGATTTCGCTGTACAAGGAAAAGCTACATCAGAACGACGAAGAAGACATAGATCATTTCGAGGTTCATATACAATATTACGTCACTATTTTATGTTAGCCGATACAATACAATACGTTTAGTCCACACTCGGTCTGTAGCGTTTACAACACGGTTAAATTAGGGCGTAGTAACTACGAAGCTGATATATGCGGGTGGTACTACGTGCAATAAAGCTGTGACAATTGGAACAGCTGTTCCCAAAGACTGAGAAATGGAACCCATGCATTCATCATTGCATCAATTAAACATGATGGTTTGGTAATAAAACTGTTAACAGTATGGTATAGCTATAATAATGCGGTATAAATATAATGAATAGAATCAACACGTGTTTCATTTAGTGGGGGTATACTTCAACCTCCACACACTTTAAACATCACACATGTAGTGTATATCCCAATACGCATATTGATTCACAGGCACAAGACACAAAATACTCGGTCAGGCCACGTATATAGTGTCATTGAGCAAGGCACCTCACACATATTGCTTAGTACTGGTTAACCGCTTAGGTCGGCTAAGCCTGCCTAGGAAAACATGTCTAGGTCCCCGCAAGGGGTTTGACATTAATGGAACATACATACATACAATACTTAGTGTACTGTAGTTTTCGACTTGTCTACAGCATGCTTCGCAAGAGAACGATTGACTTTAACGAAGTAGGTGAACGTTCTAGCTGCTTCGCAATCGTTGTAAAATAAATAAAGCTTAAACATATATATACAGACTATTCAATCAACGAACTGGCAGACAATGCGTTTCAAGCTGCCACCGACAGACAGCGACATTGGTTGGCGCGTGGAGTTCCGGCCAATGGAGGTACAACTGACAGATTTTGAGAATGCTGCCTACTCCGTGTTTGTAATCCTCACAACTCGTGTCATATTGAAATTCGGACTGAATTATAAGATACCGTTGTCTAAAGTGGATGAAAACCTGCAGAGGTCGTACAAACGAGACGCTGTGAATAGTGAACGGTTTTACTTCCGGAAGGACATACAAGCAGGTAAATAATGCCAACGTCTGTTTCAGTTGCCTTACTCTGTTATTGTTATACCTTTCTAACTTAATATGTGTTTGTGATGGGTGTTTAAGTCACGCCAACAGCTTAGGTCAAGTCACGCCAACAGCGTAGGTCAAGTCACGCCAATAGCCTAGGTCAAGTTACGCCAACAGCCTAGGTCAAGTCACGCCAATAGCCTAGGTCAAGTCACGCCAACAGCTTAGGTCAAATCACGCCAACAGCGTAGGTCAAGTCACGCCAACAGCTTAGGTCAAGTCACGTAAACAGCCTAGGTCAAGTCACGCCAACAGCCTAGGTCAAGTCACGGCAATAGCCTAGGTCAAGTCACGCCAACAGCCTAGGTCATGTCACGCCAATAGCCTAGGTCAAGTCACGCCAACAGCCTATGTCAAGTCACACCAACAGCCTATGTCAAGTCACGCCAATAGCCTAGGTCAAGTCACGCCAACAACCTAGGTCAAGTCACGCCAACAGCCTAGGTCAAGTCACGCCAACAGCTTAGGTCATATGGCGTGTCTCCAGCTATGATTTTGCCCCCAGCGAACAGTATTTCAGGCACGGACGGGCACCCGGGTGGAACCACATATCTTCCGCAAGTCAGCTGGATAGCTTTCTCACATAATTCCCTTACCCCAGTGCTCCCAATATAACACTTACAACGGTGAGGAACAAGTCATTAACAAGTAATTTAACACGTCATTTGAAGACCATTGCATTAACCACTCGACCACGGAGGCCCCTACCATTCTAACCTAAACGGACTGTTGTAAGTCGTGATATAGCAGTGGTAGCGTGTTCGCTTCAGGTATGAACGGACCCGGAGCTCCAGCCATACTGGAGCCGTTACGAGTGTGCCCTTAGGCAAGGCATTTAAATTCCACGTTGCCTCTTAATCTCCCCCTCTCTCGTGGGGATATATTACACAAGGAATGGGGTCTGGAGAGTGACTAATATAAGTTGTAAGAACCTGTTTCGCAATGGAGCTAAATTAAATGTGCATAGACTAACATACGCGGAATACATCTCCAAGCCCTTTGTCGAGGTATGGTGATTAAAAGTAACCGTCATAAGCACCGGTGTGAGGCAAGGATATTCCACTCGAGTGGTCAGGATATGTCGTCCGAAACGAGGCTCTGTCCCACACCGGTGCATAATTATGATGGATACGTTTCTTCGTACTCCTACTGGCAGGACACACCTTTTATTACTAGCTCGGTTAAAGCGACATTACATCGCAAACAGCCCAGAAAAGTCTGGTTTAAGTAACTGTCATTGTGATTCATTTTGCGTTTATGCGTAGTACCGTGGTTTATTAGAATGCGCCATGTGGCCCAGTACTTCCGGCTTCAGCATTCGAGGTTTCTGTTGGGGTTACCTCACCCTTAGGCTAGGACTTTTAAGGCGGCCCATATTTTCGCCTGATGCAACCGTTGTAGGACACGTGGAGTATTTAATTTGGAGTAGCTTTGCCATGTGCTATCCTGCCCCGTCCTGGTAGATACACCGTCATATGGTCCGGGACTGCTTATTTAATTCACAGCTAACCCCCATATATGAGGGCCGTTCCCCTATCCGCCACCGGAGGACCCGCTGGGTAGGGGGTGGTCGCCCCACTACTGAATTGGAAGCAGCATGGTCCCAGGTTTACGTAACTATAGCATTGATACTACAACTGCTTCCCAAATAATTCCAACACTAAATTTCTATACATAAATAGTGTTTTTGTAGTATACAAACTCTCAATAGTGAAAGTAAAAGTAGGATTTCATATAACGGTCAGAATTGAAGTTGTAAACTATTGGAGTCAATACCAAGCGCGCGCTACTGTCGTTTAGAGATATTTTAAATCGTATTAGTCTAAAAATAAATATGCACAGGTTGAGCTCTAACGGTAAATCTGTACAATAAATAGTGTTATTCGGGATGCACACATTGCATTACGCATGTATGTTGACCCTATTTATATTAGTTTCTTATGTCAACAATAGTCGCATACGACGTTTGTTTATTAGTTGAAATACTCAGCTTTTGAGGCAAATATTTGGAAAACAATTATACCATGTAATAGGAAAATACAATCTGTAGAAATTTGCGTTTTCACTGATGTAGTGTCGCTTTAATGTAGTGTCGGTTTAATGCTAGACTTTGAGGTGAATATTTCAATTTTCTTCCAGCTGAATCAATCTTTGTTTCTTTGATTTCATTCAATCGGTAGTGCTCACTAACGTGTGTAACAGCATGTGTAATTAAGCTTTATAGTAGTAACTTTATGGATGAACACGGAGATTGAACCCCGAGTAGCTTAATGCAAGGCACTTAAATTCCATACTGGCGTCTCTTCTCTCTCCCACATGGCGATGGATTCCATCAGGAATGAGGTTTTGTGAGAGCGATTTTAACTAATGTTGTAAGAAAGTTAAGCGGGAATGTATTTAGAACCATTTTGGAGAGTACAATTCGCAATCACAAAGTGCAAAAATATTCAGAAAAGGATATTAGTTAACCAGAGGTATCTGTCTGCAATCTAGCTAAATATGTGGGTTTTCTCCGGGTACTCCGGTTTCTTTCCACACAAATGACCACATTAACGCTTTCATCCGCGCCAACGAGAGTGATTAATATAAGTTGTTAGAACTTGCTTCGCAATCGTTGTAAAATAAATAAAGTTTAAACATTTTTTTATTGCAGTTAATTTGTATGTAAAATGTTAATTATCGTATGTACATGTAACATACTGAAATAAATAATGCTTAAAGCGACATTACATCGCAATAAGAAATTAAAATGCAGTGTTCACGTATAAATGCATTGCTACTACAAATTCTTCCGAATACATTCGAACACTAACATTGAATCAATAAACAGTGTTTTTGTGGTTTACAAGCTTTCAAAATGAACGTAGGATTTCATATAACGGTCATCCACGCTGCTGAATTGACGTCCGTTTGTCAATACTAAATGCGCGATACTGTCGTTTAGAGATAATTTAACTATGATTAGTCTACAAATAAATATGCATTGGCACAAATGTGAGATATAATAATAATAATAATAAAGACTTTATTTAACGAGAATACTCATTTAACAAAAGTTAATCTACCATGAGGCCCTCAATAATGGTACATTTGAACTATAAATCATGTCATTCAGGATACACTCATTCTATTACGCAATGATGTCCACCCTATTTACATTACTGTGTTATGTCAACAAACCGCGTATACGACGTTTGTTCATTTGCTAAAAAACTCAGTTATTGAGGTAAATATGGGGGGAATCATACCATATAATAGGAAATTACATTCTGCAGAAATTTGCGTTTTCACTGATTGTATTGTATTGTAACGTATTGTCGCTTTAAACTAATTATTATTATACCATATTTATATAGCGCCTTTATCATATAAAAATTATACGTTCAAAAGCGCTTTACATGTTCATGTAACAATTAACACATATAGAATAAAAAGTACAAAAATAGAAGTCAAGTGGTAAAAGTACAGATAAACCTTATACTTAAAATAATGATTGCAATTTACAGATAAAGTTTAAGAACAAATACAAAAGGACATACTAATAAAACAAAAAGTATTTCAACATTACAATATGAAGTAAAATAAATCTATTATACATAGATAAACAAAAGTCATTTTAGCAGTGATAAAAAACATGTATATCCGAAATTAAATAAGTGTAGTTACAAATCCAAAATAATTAATAATATGTTATATACACACAGTCACTTTATGCACGTCCAGAGTATTGTCGAACATTAATCTCCATGTGCTTGCACAAAAAAGTGAGTTTTCAATGATCTTTTGAATGAACACAATGTCTCAGAGTCTCTTATTCCTGGTGGTAGCGCATTCCATAATTTCGGCGCAGCTGTTCCGACACTCCTTTCTCCGTATGTTACTGTTCGACTTTTTGGTGTCACGAGTCGAAGTGAGCTATTCTTTGATCTTAAGTTTCGTGTTGGTTGATAAACTAATGCATTTCATTACACACGTCAGGACAGCAGTACACACAGGGAGATCACTGTGGGGAATCAACAGGTGCACAGTTTGACGAGATGTCCATAGATGAAATTATCAACGGAAAAGTAGGTCACATTTTAAATAGTCATGCACCATAAAACAATACATAATTCTTAAACAATGACCAGTTATACTTATGTCAATAAACACTTCATACACATTTAAAAAAGATCAATAATGCATTGTTACTTCGAGTATTATTTTGTTTGTAGAAAATTGAGCTAGGAAACAGTAGTATACATGTATATACATACAACTATAAAAGTGTTGTTTATTATAGTGTCACCCCTATTTAAAGGGCCAGCTATTTCTGACTTATGAGATACCTTTTTTATGAACATCAGTACTTCCCGAATCCAAGTCCAGGCGCCAGGCTGGTAGGCAATCGGTAACCATTATTTAACCAGCTGGCGGCTCACTAACATGACGAGGTTCGAACCTTCGACACTTCCGGTTCCACAGTTATGATTGGTAATCCAGGGATCGCAGGTTCGACCCCCCCCCAGTCTGACCCTAATGAAATTAACAGTCTTTCAGATGGGGACTTTAAACCGAGGTCTCGTGTCGGTGCTTTACACCGTGCACGTAAAAGAACCAGAGGAGACTGAAATGGCTCTCTGTCTGTATCATTGCACTGTCCTCCAAAAATCTAAAATGACTAATCTCCTCAGGAGGCGTTGCTCGTATTGGCAACCGGAACGACGATAAATAAACGTAAAACACAGACACAAGATAATGCGTGTAGTAATACAAGTAATGTAAATCAATGACACTATTCGTTAGTCGCACCTTCCCTTCTGAGAACACATAATGAATCTTAAACACACATAGAATCAAATAAAACACACAACTTGCCAGTTTAGTGAAAAGAAAACGTGTTCTTTCCTCCGCCATTAACTAGCCATTTTGTTGGTGCGTGGATATTTTGAATTGCGTAAATCGTACATATATTGTGAACTATTTGTTTCAGAGCGATTTCCCAGGTCTTATACCACTAATTTGGAATTATCTCGCTACGCTGGAGATCGAGGCAGGCAAAATGCAACAACTACAGAAATATCTCCATTTCGTTTCCCATCGTGCATCAGGTATTTGTATAATATTATGTTTAATAATACAACAAATATATGTGAATACCACAGACGCTTGGGGTCTGGACAAATGTTTTCGGGTTCAAAACCACAAAACTAAAAAACATTTTTTTTTTTTTTAAGAACACTATGATACACTATAGGCTTCACACTGTACATATGTATTAGGCCATTCCAAGCAAGTTTTAAAATGAGGGCCTATGGTCATATAGTAAGTAATATATAATAAAGGCAACCAACGAAATTGAAACATGCATGCAGAAACATCGACGAGAAACTAGGTAAAAACGACCAGATCACTGATATGCCCTCGTAGTCCCGACCGGAAGACCTTATTCTATCAACAAATACTTTTTATTTCATGGAGATCGGTCAAATAACACCTGAATGGCGCATTGTTTCATCGTGAACAGCAGGAAATGAAAAGTTGTCGTTTTGGCTGGGCGTTCGGTTTTTGACAACATACGATGTGAATGAATGCTTTTTTCTCATTGGTCAAAAACGAAACATGTAAATACATATATAAACAGCAGCCAATGAAATGCCGCTGTATAATCACCGCGGATCTTATCCAAAATGGAACAATTATTGAATTTTACTTTTGTTTTGTATTTGATTCCTGTATTGCTGTTGGATCTGCACGCCGAGGCTGCAAACAACATGATTCGCGAGAGAAAGATTCCATTTAACGAAGTAGGAGTGATTTTTAGATGTTATGAGTATTACACTGGGTAAAACGCCGAGAAAACATACCGCCAAATCAAAAACCGAACGCCCATGTATGTATGTATGTATGTATGTATGTATATATATATATATAAATACATTGTGAAGTGGTTTACGATATACCTAAATATGGAACGTCAGAATGGTCATAATATACGGCGGTAATTAGAATCAAACAACTGAATATTGTCCCTGTAACGTTCATTGACGAATACCATTTAAGCCCACTCTATAACACATGCTCGGTGTATAGCATCGATACACGAACACTCGTTTTTATTGTCCCATCTGAGATAGTATTATTATTAGTGTCAGGAGATGGATCGAACCCGCCATCCATATACTCTTTAACCCTTTCAACACCACAGACCTCTAAATAGACTTACAAAAAGTGTAGATCCAGATCGAGCCGGCTCATCAGGATCTGCACTTTTTGCCAGTGATATGACTATTTTTAGACATAGTTACCCATTTTGATAAATGAACTTGTCCAAATGTGATTTTCTGATTCATTTATTGGTTTATGAATATCATGGACCAGTTCATGTGAGTTACTTGGTGTTGAATGGGTTAAAGCTACAAAAACGTGCCTGTCGTACAATCTTAGGTAACGATTATCACGGCTTCAATGAAGCTTTGAAGTTTCTTAACATCCAGCAATTTGACCGACGAGTCTTTTATCTTAAAGCATGTTTCATGTTTAAAATGTCTAATGATTTTTATCCTAATTATCTCCATGACATGTTCCAACAAAATCACAAGCTGATAATGCATTTTTAACACTTCGTTCAAATACAAATCTAATTTTTTATATACCTAACGCAAATTGTGAGATGTTTAAGGGTAGTCTTTTATACTCTGGACCAATTGTTTGGAACTGTCTACGCTTGGAAATAAAAACTTCAAGCTCACTTACTTTGTTTAAATCGAATTGTTTAAAATGGCTGGATGTCTAATATTTACTAATGCTGTCAACTACTGTCCATAATCCATGCATACAACTCGTAGTTTACGTAGATGCGTTCTTACTTTTATTAGTTCTAATACCACATGTCGTTTAGTTCAGTTGTTTTGTATGTCATGTGTGTATAAATATGTTTTATGTTTAAGAGGGCCCCATGGGAGATTAGCCTTGCTAAATGGGTTACCCTCTCTAAATAAAGAATTTACTTACTTACTTACTTACTTACTTACTACTTACTCGCAGTCCAACGTGTTAATCACCGTACCATTGATCCGTCGACTGATCTCTGATATACATGTTAAGTAAAGCACACGTACATAACTTGCAGGAAAGGTGAAGACTACAGCTAAATGGATACGGGAGTTTGTGACAAGCCATCCAGACTACAACCAGGATTCGGTTGTATCCGAGTCAGTGAATTACGACCTTCTAACGAAATGTGCTCAAATCTCTAATGCCAACTTCGATGGAGAATTGAGATTATCAGATATGGAACGTGTTAGCTCAAACAAGATACATAAACAACCGTCAACATCTCACAAGAAAACGAATACGTATTATACCAACGTGAAGACGAAAGCCGCATTGGGAACGCCATATGTGATTGCAAATGAAGGTGTGTCCGCTGTTTGATTCAAACGTTGTCAATCTGTATCGTGCGAAAGTACATTGTCACGAATTAATTAAGTGGCATCTAATGATGCCCGTCAGTGTGCATATTTCGATGTTGTGCAGTTTATTTTCTGTGTTTTGAAAGCCTAGAATAAATTGGATATTTATACAAGTACAACGTAGTGTGTGTGCAACGTCAATCTCCACACAACGCCATCACATCATAACGTCAATCTCCACACAACGTCATCACATCATAAAGTCAATCTCCACACAACGCCATCACATAGCGTCAATCTCCACACAACGCCATCACATCATAAAGTCAATCTCCACACAACGCCATCACATCATAACGTCAATCTCCACACAACGCCATCACATAACGTCAATCTCCACACAACGCCATCACATCATAAAGTCAATCTCCACACAACGCCATCACATCATAACGCCACTCTCCACATAACGCCATTATACACACAACGCCATCACATCATAAAGTCAATCTCCACACAACGCCATCACATAAAGTCATCTCCACACAACGCCATCACATCATAACGCCACTCTCCACACAACGCCATCACATCATAACGCTACTCTCACACAACGCCATCACATCATAAGTTCTCCACACAGCCCTAAGTCTCCACACAACGCCATCACATCATAACGCCACTCTCCACACAACGCCATCACAGCATAACGCCACTCTCCACACAACGCCATCACATCATAACGCCACTCTCCACATAACGCCATTATACACACAACGCCATCACATCATAAAGTCAATCTCCACACAACGCCATCACATAAAGTCAATCTCCACACAACGCCATCACATCATAACGCCACTCTCCACACAACGCCATCACAGCATAACGCCACTCTCCACACAACGCCATTATACACATAACGGCAGTATCCGCATAACGTCATTCTCCGCATAACGTCATTCTCCACATAACGCCACTCTCCACATAGCGTCCTCCTCCGCATAGCGTCATCCTCCGAATAACGTCATCCTCCACATAGCGCCATTCTCCACATAACGCCATCCTCCACATAACGCCATCCTCCACATAACGCCATCCTCCACATAACGCCATCCTCCACACGTCATTCTCCACACAACGCCATTATCCACACACCGCCATTCTCCACACAACGTCAAATTCAACATAACGCCAAACTCCACAAAGTGCCATTCTCTAAGTAACGAAGTAAGAACTTGTTTCGCAATCGATCTAATAATAATTTGTATAAACTAAGGAATACAATCAGCATGATACCCCACCCACTTTAAGCAGCAGCAGCAGCAGCGTGCGTGCGTGCGTGCGTGCGTGCGTGCGTGCGTGCGTGCGTGCGTGCGTGCGTGCGTGCGTGCGTGCGTGTTTTACGTTTATTTATCGTCGCTAAAGGTTGCCCATATGAGCGACGCCTCCTGAAGAGATTAGTCATTTTAGATTGTTGGAGGATAGTGCAATGATACAGACATATACCCATTACAGAGTCTCCTCTGGTTCTTTTACGTGCACGGTGTAAATCACCGACACGAGACCTCGGTTTAACGTCCCATCCAACCAAGACTGTTACTTTTATTAGGGTCAGACGGGGGATCGAACCTGCGATCCCTGGATTACCAGTCCAACGTGTTAACCACTGGACTACAGATCCGTCAGATCAACACATGTTGATTTTATTCATACCACATTATTTTAGCTTTAGATGATGATTGAGCTTATTTACCCTTGCCTAACTAACTAAGAAGTTTAGTTAACACTCATATATTATAAACTAAGGTGATTAAGTTGTGTGCGTTAATAATACGATTTGAATGCTCAGCCCGGCCATAGATTAGGCTACAAGCACCAACATGTATAGGGTCAGTAAAGGAGTCACTCTATACTATTTTAGCTTTAGCATACCTTTTAACAGTTTTACTACCAAACCATAATGTTTAAGTGGTGCAAATGATGAATTGGTTAGGTGACTTTCAGGCTATGCAAAAATTTAATGTTCAACCTTGCTTGATTGCGTCCGTGCTTTTGAATTCACAATGAGCTCTAATGTGGGTCAATTTATCAATACGGTCGATATTAAATTTAAACTGGTGTCTAAGTCGTCTGCTTTTAAAATCAAACTCTGTACTTTCAAGGGCAGATTTCATGTGCGTCGGATTCCCCGAAATAATGTCTCTCTGTCTGTCTGTCTGTCTGTCTGTCTAGGGTTTTCGCTATCGTCTCCTAGAAGTTTGTTGAAGACGAACTATTTTTTTATACTTTATTTATTTTACAACGATTGCGAAGCAAGTTTTAACAACTTATATTAATCACTCTCGTTGGCTCGGATGAAAGCGTATGTGTGGTCATTCATGTGGGAGGAAACCGGAGTACCCGGAGAAAACCCACCTGTCCGATCTGGCGACCATCGTACCATCTCACATACTTCCCGGTCCGAGGATCGAACCCGGGTCGCATTGGTGAGAAGCGAGCGCGCTAACCACTGCGCTAATCGGACGAACTATGCGTAGCTTGTGACGGTTGAGAATGATATCCGTCTAAATTCACCTCCTCGTGTGTACCATCTTCTCCTTCCTCTCCGTTCATTTCAGTTGAACACAAATAAATAAAATTGAACAAAATTTACTGTACCAATATCATGTCTCGCTAGCTCTAGTAGTAAACCTCGAATGATTTCACCCTCAATTTACCGCCAATAAAATACAGACGGAGCTATAGCCCAGTGGTAGCACGCTGGACTGGTAATCCAGGGATCGCAGGTTCGATCTCCTGTCTGACCCTAATAAAATTAACAGTCTTTCAGATGGGACGTTAAACCGAGGTCTCGTGTCGGTACTTTACACCGTGCACGTAAAAGAACCAGAGGAGACTCTGGAATGGGTCTCTGTCTGTATCATTGCACTATCCTCCAACATCTAAAATGACTAATATCTTCAGGAGGCGTCGCTCATATGGGCAACCGGTAGCGACGATAAATAAACGTAAAAAAAAGCCAATAAAATCCTGTGCGCAAGCAATCTACCCCAAAGACTCGTCTCGTAACGAAAATAAATTCAATGATCACATTAGCCCAACAACTGTGTCTTTCAATGCAAGATTTATAGAGGTACAACGCTGTTGATTAAGATACGTTTCCGGGGGTATACGTAAGGCGGTCGGGTTAGTTGACCCAGACACGAGAGCTTCTTGTAATTGATCAATCGAAACAAGCCCCAAACAGCTGAATTACGTCTGTTTACTAATGAACACCCGTCCCAGACCCAACACCTGTCCCATTTCATCAAGCAGTTTGTACCATTTAAACGTACTCCAACATGGGAAGGGATTCATATAAGCTTTAAGCTTGTTTCTCGACCCATATCGGTTCGAATGTATAACAAATTGTGTTTATATATGTATATATGTATTTAGATAGATTTCTTTATTTATAGAGGGTGACCTAATTAGTTTTGAACTAATCCTCCTTAGGGCCCTCTTCAATTTGTTAACACTATAGAATAAATGTACATACACAATAATTATAACATAGTAATGCCGTACAATATACATGCATAATGTTGTACAATGTAACTTAAACAACAGCCTAAGTAAATCAGGTACTTTGATAGAAATACAAAACGACATAAGCATATTGATTTACAATCATTATATATATATAACTGTCTAGTGTCTACCGATTAAAACGTTGTATCCATACTTTACATTTTGTCTTGAATATATTTAAAGATCTGGATGTCTAAATTTCAAATGGTAGACAATTCCATATATTTGATCCGAAATAAAATATGTTTAAACTAACACCGGTCCCAGACCCAACACCGGTCCCAGAACCAACACCGGTCCCAGACCCAACACCGGTCCCAGACCCAACACCACTATTGGAGGTAGGGCACCTCAGAATGTGGTACTTGCTGAGTGTATATAAATACACAACACAACTGCTCAAATTTTAGACCCTATGTATTTTGATGCTTGTAGCCTAAGTTATGGTGGGGCTGAGTTATCAAATAACATTACTCATCTAATTCACACATTATAAAATTAAGATGCGTGTTGGTACAGCGTGACTCCTGTACCGACTCTATATATTTTGGTGCTTGTAGCCTAATCTATGGCCGGGCTGAGCATGCAAATAATATTATACATCAAACATATTCATACATTTATGAATATGAGATGTGAGACAGTATAGAGTGATTCCTGTACTGACCCTATACATTTTGATGCTTGTAGCCTAATCTATGGCCGGGCTGAGCATTCAAAACGTATTATTAACACACACAACTTAATCACCTTAGTTTATAATCTATGAGTAATAACTAAACTTCTTAGTACACTCGCCCATATGGTTCGCCGGCGGCGAGGGTAAATAAGCTCAATCATCATCATCATCAAATTTAATTCCTATTTCCATGACAATTAGTCAATTTAGTGTTGTGCAATATTTTTGGCAAAATCCAAGCATTTATTTCATTGTCCATCAACATTACAGTTAATCCTATACAACGGCATAATTATGAAGTGTGACATTGTATGCTATCTGCAAGCTTATTGCCAGTGCCCTGCATGGCATTGCGTGTGTGTTTTACGTTTATTTATCGTCGCTATCGGTTGCCCAAGCTTATTGCCAGTGCCCTGCATGGCATTGCGTGTGTGTTTTACGTTTATTTATCGGTTGCCCATATGAGTGACGCCTCCTGAAGAAATTAGTCAATTTAGATAGCACGGTAGCCTATATGTGTACCGGTATATACATATACATGCATTATACAGGGCATAGCTGGGGGTAGGACTATGGGAATGAGACATGTATATTATTTGAAAGTATTGGTGATTATTTTATTTTGTTTTATGGATGTACATGTAGATCTACCGTCAGAAAGATTTCATTTTCATTAAATAAGTACACTATACATTGTAGTTGCATACATGTTACACCTAGACCTTTCCTGTACGCCAGTGAAAATTTAATTTATACCTTGTGTAATCTACCTGTAAGCAATCGCATCTAGTAAGAAACTCACGATTATAACAAGAAGTCCGTTATTATAATACATCTACTCATTGGTTCCATTACATTACATCATTATCGACCAAATGACCAACTTCATATATTATGTGCCGAAGCAGTATATACTATAGATATTAATCCAACACCATTCATAGAGTCCAGACGGTTGTTTCTATCACGAAATATGCGTTCTCTATGAAATTGTCTTCTAGGCATCATCAAAACATAGGCGGCCGCCATATTTAGTTTGTACCTAAGTTGCACCCTAGAATACTACTAAAGTTAGGCACAATTTTAAGTTATAACCTAACTAAGATAGGTTCCTTGCGTAAGTTCAACCTTTGTCATAAAGGCCCCCCAGATGTACAGTTCACAGCAATTAATGTGGTCCATTAAGAGACATCTCTAATTTTCTATTACCTCCCTTGTCAGATAAAGTCCGATTTATTCCAAAATTTGAATAGCTCCTTTTAGTTAGAATCCTTTGTTTTTACTGTTGTTCCCTAACCAGATGTTGCGGTATGATAATTGTGATTTTATCCAAATCGTGTTAATTAACTGATAGCAATGTTTTGCAAATAAGTACCCATTGCATACGCTGTAAAAGATATGTCGAGATATATATAGTAATTTAATAATCATATAAAGCGATAGTGGAATAAAATTGCTAACATGTTATGCAAAGGAAACAACTATAAAAACAGAGGAAAACACTTAATATGACCTATTTACGCTTAGGGGGTATTCAGGGGCAGTAACTCACCGATGTCTCTCATTGAGGCTCACGGTGGGATTATTTTATTCTCTCAAAGTTGTATATTATGTTAATTATCCCGCAGTCAACTGTGTCCTACGTCACTTTGTAGATATATAAAGGGTTGATCTCGGAGGAAGTGGTTCAGACGGATCTATAGCCCAGTGGTAACACGCTGGACTGGTAATCCAGGGATCGCAGGTTCGATCCCCCGTCTGACCCTAATAAAATTAACATCTTTCAGATGGGACGTTAAACCGAGGTCTCGTGTCAGTGCTTTATACCGTGCACGTAAAAGAACCAGAGGAGACTCTGGAATGGGTCTCTCTCTGTATCATTGCACTATCCTCCAAAATATAAAATGACTAATATCTTCAGGAGGCGCCGCTCATATGGGCAACCGGTAGCGACGATAAATAAACGTAAAACACACACAAGTGGTTCGAATTTGGGAGAAATCGGCCAAGGCATGTGGTCAGTGTGATCAACGAAGTGTCTACCCACAGTAGGGCATATTTACATCGCTATTACACGTCCTTCAATTTTGCATGAGGGTTCCCAACTAATTATATGCAGCGGACATGCGCACTCGAAGTTTAGGGCATGCGCATTCGCAGTGTTAGGCAGTGTTCGTCGCGAGAAAAGGCGTGTCTTGCACACTTTACGCTGTTCCAAGGAGGATCTATTTACCTGTTCCGGCAGACGGTAAGTTGCAAATCTGGACTAAAAACATTTTAGATGCAGTCAGAAAGTGTGCTATATGTTCTTTGTGTCATTGAAAAGAATACTTAATGTAAATATAAGTAATGAATCGCGGGTTAATGGTTTCCATCGGGGTATGAACTACATTGGGAGTGTTTAATATATATATATATTTATTTATGTATGTCTCATCAATGTACAACAATAACAGAACAACATTAAAATAATACATGGTATAGTACATTGCCACTCATAAATGAGCTACAAGAGACGGTATTTATCAAAGTATAAAACACATCACATTATGCAGTTGTAATAATATAGTATGATATAACACATGTAATACATACATGTATTTGTAAACAACACATGATAAATCTGAATAGCCTACGCTAATCTAACCTAAAATAAGCTTACAATCAAAATGATGATCATAAAATGCTGATGATTGTATGAGAGCACTATTGCGCATATTAAAAAATGTTTTGAAAAAGCAAATATCAACTCTGATCAGATCAGAATTGAACTGATTCGCATAGACTATTCAGCTGGTATTAAACATACATTAGATTATTAAGAAAAATTGAAGCATTGTATAATGTCGGCGTGTATAATGTCAGCGTGGATGCCGAAGGCCCAATGTAATTCATACCCCGATGGAAACTATTAACGGGCGATTCATTCCTTATGTATAGTAAAAACTATGCATGTTTGTAACTCGCAAATTTGGTGATGTAAATGCAGCGATTAAATTAAGTGGGTGCATCACTTAAACTATCATACTCTATAGCCCATTTATTTAATCCTTCATTTAATACAATCGTGAACAATTTAGCAAAGCAGCTAATCAATGTAATACCTCTATACTTATTTACATCGCTATTAGGCCATAATAAAATATTTCCTAGATTTTCATCCCCGCCCGCCCCCGTTTTTAGGGCCCGCCCCGATTTTTTTTATTACTATTTGAAAAAAAAAAAAAAAATCTTGTCAAAACACCATTTTATCAGCATAAATATCGATATCCTGAAAATATAAAATAAAAAATAAAATTTCACCCCCCGCCCCCATTTTCAAAAAAATGTGGATGAAAATCTAGGATTTATTTTATTATGGCCTTACCTACCTTTTTATAAACAGGAATAATTACACGCTTTGACCATGACTTTGGAAAACATAATTTATCTGAAATATAATTAAACACAATTTCTAACGGTATATCTAATATATCAGTACATTCTTTTAACTATTCGTATAATATATTATTTAATGAACAAGCTTTACCTGTACCCAACACTATAATTGTATGTCTAATTTCTGTAATTGAGGAGGCTATATCGAGATCCTCAAAAGTTGTGTATATAGGTTCGATCCCCGCCCCCGTCTGACCCTAATAACATTAACAGTATTTCAGATGGGACGTTAAACCGATGTCTCGTGTAGGTGCTTTACACCGTGTACGTAAAAGAACCAGAGGAGACTCTGGAATGGGTCTCTGTCTGTATCATTGCACTATCCTCCAAAAATCTAAAATTACTAATCTCTTCAGGAGGCGTCGCTCATATGGGCAACCGGTAACGACGATAAATAAACGTCAAGCACACACACAGTATATAGTATAAATATATCTAGTTGTAATGAAGAAGAGGGTCTAAGACAACAGGTAGTATGCTGTAATAATTCCTTATATTCTACATCTACTTGAAATTATGAAGTCAAGTCTTTAAAATGTTTAAGAAAGTCAGACTTATTAATATTTTCGCTTGTATACAGCGTTTTCCTTTGCCCAAAGCGACACTACATCGTAACAGTTTAGTTTAATAATATTTTATTGCTTATTTATATACAATACAATTACAAATATAAACATGGTAAATATATAAGCAAACTGATACAACTGCAATGCTTGTTTATATACAATACAATTACAAATATAAACATGGTAAATATATAAGCAAACTGATACAACTGCAATGCTTGTTTATATACAATACAATTACAAATATAAACATGGTAAATATATAAGCAAACTGATACAACTGCAATGCTATGCTTATACTTGCACACTGCACGAATAAACATCGTAAAAAGCATATGCAATGCATTTTTTCATGTAAAATGCATTGCTACTACTACTCGGTTATGTTCAACTTGTGATTACGACACGATAGATACGGTCATGACTGTGTTCGTCTATTGCGTCTATTGCGTACTTACATTCGGTTAAGTTTAACACTTTAAAGCGACATTACATTGCACACAAAAATAGTTCACGTAAAATGCATTGCTACTACAAATTCTTCCGAATACATTCGAACACTAACATTGAATCAATAAACAGTGTTTTTGTGGTCTACAAGCTTTCCAAATTAAAAGTAGAATTTCACATAACGGTCATCCATGTTCCTGAATTGACGTTTGTTTGTCATCGGAGTCAATACTAAACGCGAGGTAATGTTTAGAGATAATTTAACTACGATTAGTCTACAAATAAATATACATAAGCACACATGCGAGATATAACCGCAAATCTGTTCCATAAATCGTGTTTTTCAGGATACACGAGTTGCATTGCGCCTATTTACATTATTTTGTTATGTCAACAAACCGGGTATACGACGCTTATTTATTAGTTGAAATACTCAGTTATTGAGGCAACTATTTGGGGGAAAATTATACCATGCAATAGGAAATTCCATTCTGTATAACTTTGCGTTTTCACTGATGTAGTGTCGCTTCAACGAATTGCAATCATTAGCGCTATATTAATCTGGAACCGGCTGTAGCGCGGTCTTGCACCATGTGGTGTGGAAAGGGGAAAACTGGTTCCAAGGAACTGGCTGTATAGCGCGGTCTTGCACCATGTGGCGTGGAAAGGGGACAAACTGGTTCCAAGGAACTGGCTGTATAGCGCGGTCTTGCACCATGTGGCATGGAAAGGGGAAAACCTGAGTTTTACTAATGTAGTGTCGCTTTAATAGTTATGAGCAAATTCTTAATTCATAAACTCTTTTAAAATTAGTAAGGCAGTTAATTATTAGTTATGCATATGAAGTACAGTCTACATCTGTTATGTCGAATTTCGGCGGACCGAACAAAATACTTCGACATAACCGAAGTTTGACTTAACGACATTCTATATAAACGGCGTCAGTTATATGTAAAATGATAGTGTCTGAAACGGGACTTTGATCCGACTTCGAGATAACCGGAGAATTCGACATAACCGACTTTGACATAACGGATGTATACTGTATCTATAAATAAATGACTCCTTATTTTATATACTAAATGTACATCTAAGAGAATTTCTTTAATAATATTGTATTGCAACTTTTTCCAATATGATGAATACAATTTACAAATCACAATAACATTACTGTCACATTAATAACATACATAAATCCTGATAATATCCATATACATATACATGACATTTTCAAAGTGCAAAAGGATTGGGCTACAAGTTTTGAAAACATTAGCAACAGCTCGTTCCGACCTAAGATAAATAAATAGGCTAGCTATCAAATCGTCAATCATCAAATTTCATACTTTAATAATATTGTATTGCATTGTTGCATTTATGACAACATTATTTACAGCCCTTCCCTTCTTCAATTCTATGTCCACAATCGAGATCAATGTGTTACATAGACCATTGCAATTACTTCATATATACGCATGATCTACTGCAGAGAAATGTACACCTTTAAAGCAGCATTACACCGTATGAAATAAAATATATTTGAAACATTCAATTTTTACGTATGGGTAGCAATGCTGCTACACATTCTAACATTATACTTTGTATGCTTATGTTCATTTGGTAAACAGTGTTTTTTTGCGATAAAACAAACTCGAAACCGAAAGTAGGACTTTCCGAGTCGATCGGTCACGCACTTATTTACAACCGGAACGCATCGCCCGCACTTGTTTACATTCGGAATGCATCGTCCCCATTTGTCCCACGGTGTCTTTTTAAAATTAAATTACTTGATATGTTGATTCATACCTCTGTTAGCTAAGTCTTTTAGGGACATTTCTATACTCCCGAATGGGATTCGATAGATAGTCTTTTATGTTCAAAATATATCTACATCCTCAGTTGTTTCACGCATGCGCGCTGTGCGTGTTTATATTTCGTGTGTTGATAAACAAATTCGCGTATACGACGGTTTACATTTATTGGAATTTTATCGTTTCTGAGCGACTATTTCGATTTTTGTAAACACACACACATTAGTATTTATATCTTACCCAAAACATCCTTTATTGCGATGTAATGCTGCTTTAACATACTAGTATATACAGGACATAGTGGCAGTGGGAGATTGTGTGATTACGTTTATCTATCGTCGCTACCAGTTACCCATATGAGCGACGCCTCCTGAAGGGATTAGTCATTTTAGATTGTTGGAGGATAGTGCAATGATACAGACAGAGCCCCATACCAGAGTCTCATCTGGTTCTTTAATGTGCACGATGTAAAGCACCGACACGAGACCTCGGTTTAAAGTCCCTATTGAAAGACTGTTACTTTTATTAGGGTCAGACGGGGGGTCGAACCTGCGATCCCTGGATTACCACTCCAACGTGTTACCACTGTACTACAGATCCAAATGTTCACCTTTTAAATACTAGTACAGTCAAACCTGTGTTAGTGGTCAACTCTATTAAGCAGCCAACCTGTATTAAGCAGCCAACCTGTATTAAGCAGCCAACCTGTATTAAGCAGCCAGTTTCCAGATTCCCAATCGATCGGTTTATTATATATTTGACCTCTATTAAGCAGCCACCTGTGCTAAACAGCAACTTTCTCTGACTCCATTGGCTGGCTGCTTAAGACAGGTTTGATAGTATATATATGTATTGCATACGTTACTATAATAGTAACAAATTTAATGGTAGAAAAGCAAAATATCTGGTAGACGCGGGCAATATATTTCGATTTTCGGCTCTGCCGGGACAATATCGGAGAACGAATCACGAGCACGTGTCACAGGTAGCAACAACATAGTAACTACATTGTGTAAATATGGCCGCCTGGGGCCGTTAAGGTATGCAATAAAGAAGTTATTAAACGGCTGCAGTGGGCCATTTGTGGATATTGGCCTAATAACTTCTAAATAGGACATAGTGGCAGTGGGAGACTGACTATTTATCGTTGCAATCATCCCCGTGTTTTGTTACTTATTAATATGGATAAGGAGATTATGATTTTCTTGTCGACGCCTGGTTTGCAGACGCGTGTATGTGCGTGGTTGTTAATTATTCTGTAAGCAGAATACAAATTCCAGCCATATGTTTTTCGAGTAGCTATTAAAGCAGCATTACATCGTATGAAATAAAAGATATTTGAAAAATTCAATTTTTACGTATGGGTAGAAATACTGCACACATTCTAACATTATTCTTTGTATGCTTATGTTCATTTGGTAAACAGTGTTTTTTTGCGATAAAACAAACTCGAAACCGACTTTCCGAGTCGATCGGACACGCACTTGTTTACAACCGGAACGCATCGTCCGCATTTGTTTACATTCGGAATGCATCGTCCCCATTTGTCCCAAGTTGTCTTTTCTAATTAAATTACTTGATATGTTGATTCATACCTCTGTTAGCTAAGTCTTTTAGGGACATTTCTACATCACCGCGAGGGGTTTGACATTAGAGGAAGATATATAGATAGTCGTTCAGGTTCAAAATATAGTACGTTGTTTTCTATATATAGTACGTTGTTATAGTACGTTGTTTCACGCATGCGCGCTGTGCGTGTTTACATTTCGTGTGTTGATAAACAAATTCGCGTATACGACAGTTTAAATTTATTGGAATGTTATCGTTTCTGAGCGACTATTTCGATTTTTGTAAACACACACACATTAGTATTTATATTTTACCCAAAACATCCTTTATTACGATGTAATGCTGCTTTAACAGAGCCGCGTTCAGTTTATTCAAATTTTAAGATGTGCGTTAATTTCTCTACTCAGTGTTTTAATATTATTTTCATATAACTAAATAAATTTTTAATGTAAAGATTAGTGTGTTTTACGTTTATTTATCGTCGCTACCGGTTGCCCATATGAGCGACGCCTCCTGAAGAGATTAGTCATTTTAGATTTGTGTGGGATAGTGCAATGATACAGAGAGAAACCCATTCCAGAATCTCCTCTGGTTCTTTTACGTGCACGATGTACAGCATCGACACGAGACCTCAGTGTAACGTCCCATCTGAAAGACTGTTAATTGTATTAGGGTCGGGCGGGGGATTCGAACCTGCGATCCCTGGATTACCAGTCCAGCGTGTTAACAACTGGACTACAGATCCGTCTGTTTTGCTCGCCTACTAAAAATGACAATGATATATACGCCATTCTCATGCGTTGCTTCCCGCGAAAACGAGACTTCAAACGTGTCCATCACATTTAATACATTGCCATAGTTATGCAGGTCGACATCTGATTCGCTGACTGTAATGCCATTAATGGAGTTAGACACACACACTGAATCGGAGATGTAACCGATAACTTTATTGTGCATCGCATTTCTCTGTACACGAGCTAGCGTTTGGTGTGTACTCTTGCTGAACGGGTTAAGTATACGTAGACATATAGTTGTGGAGGCAAGGGAGTTGTGGAGGCAAGGGAGTTTCTTATACCAATATACACACACAGGGTAAGTTTCTTATATCATTATTATAGCGTTATGCACAAGTCAGTGTCTTACGTCGTTATAGCAGTGTTTTATATCGATTTACACAAGTCGGTATCTTATATTATCATAGAACCAAGTCAATTGTCTTATGGCACAATGGTGGCACATACGTTTGGAGTCTGGACAAGTGGGGTTACACAAGTCGGTATCTTATATTATCACAGAACCAAGTCAACTGTCGTATGGAACATTGGCACATACGTTTGGATTCTGGACAAGTGGTTTCAGATTATTAAGGTTTTTTTGAAGAACATTTTGATTGGTTTCAGGTTCAAAACTAATTGTTTTTAAGAACATTTTGATTGGTTTCAGTTTCAAAACCAATTGTTTTAAAGAACATTTTGATTGGTTTCAGGCTCAAAACCAATTGTTTTAAGAACATTTTGATTGGTTTCAGTTTCAAAACTAATTGTTTTTAAGAACATTTTGATTGGTTTCAGGTTCAAAACTAATTGTTTTTAAGAACATTTTGATTGGTTTCAGATTCAAAACTAATTGTTTTTAAGAACATTTTGATTGGTTTCAGGTTCAAAACCAATTGTTTTAAGAACATTTTGATTGGTTTTAGGTTCAAAACCAATTGTTTTTAAGAACATTTTGATTGGTTTCAGGTTCAAAATCAATTGTTTTTTGAAGACCATTTTGATTGGTTTCAGGTTCAAAACGAATTGTTTTTAAGAACATTTTGATTGGTTTCAGTTTCAAAACCAATTGTTTTAAAGAACATTTTGATTGGTTTTAGGTTCAAAACTAATTGTTTTTAAGAACATTTTGATTGGTTTCAGGTTCAAAAACCAATTGTTTTAAGAACATTTTGATTGGTTTCAGTTTCAAAACTAATTGTTTTTAAGAACATTTTGATTGATTTCAGGTTCAACACCAATTGTTTTTAAGAACATTTTGATTGGTTTCAGGTTCAAAATCAATTGTTTTTTGAAGAACATTTTGATTGGTTTCAGGTTCAAAACGAATTGTTTTTAAGAACATTTTGATAAACAATAGGCATTGTAGGCATATTTGAACATGACATCCCGTCACTGTCAGAGTAATTATGCTCCACACAATTTGGTTTTGAACCCGAAACCATTTGTACAGACCCAAGTGTCTGTGTCTTATGGCACTAAACATACATACTCAGTTTCGTATACCACCATAAGTATACGTCACTGTCTTATATGTTGCTTATTTCCAGGGAATACTAGCATAGGTATCACATCTAAATATTACACAGAAATATATTCAACATATCAACTCTTCAAATTCTATGTACAATTCATATTTTAAATGTCCGTAACCACTAGGCCACAGAGACGGTACTATATATACACGAGTCAGGCGCGTAGCTAGGCTTACGTACGCACGTGCGTAAGATTTATTTTGACAGTTCGTGAAAATGAAAATTATATACATGCGAAAAATGCAATAAAAACTGGATCGTAAGGGGGTGGGGTCACAGACATTGATCATTCACAAGAAAGCAGAAGCAGACATGATCGAAATGCCAACATATATTGATTGTAGCTGATGTTCATAGTATGCAATAGTCACCTGAGACCATATAGCGGGACCCCCCCCCTAGAATGGTACGTAATCCATATTTAGGCATAGCTACGCTCCTGCGAGTGGTGATTTCATAAACTATTGTATTAAATCACCACGAGTATCACATTACCACTGCTGCTTTCATTTTGGCGCCAAATGTCGGCGCCAATTGTCATGACGTCACCACGCAAAGGCGTGTTAAATGTATGTGTTAAGCATCGTTATAATTGACCTTTCTGTCGATTTTGATTGACAGCTGGCGTTAGCCAATCGCATCGCACCATTCGCGCACACACCCGGCAACGGTTTATCGCCGCCATCTTGTTAGACAAACAATGCATATTAGACACACTAGTAACGAGTAGACAAATTTGAAAAGGCGTGAATTTGATCGAAAATACGGGTTTAAAACTGTTTTAATGATGTTGAAAATGTGTAGCTTTGGTGTGTGGGTTAGTTATAGTACAAAATTAGTCGATATCCTGGTGATCGACGTTAAATTCAACCCATTTCCTAAATCCTTGGACAAATCTAAAAGTGTGTATATGAACCACAACATACCAGACAGCTGCTTTAAAAACAATGCATCTATAAAAACACCGACTGGCCCCATATAGTCATTCATTTCTCACAAACACAGCAATCAAATTTAAGCGTGTCACACTGTTTATTGGGAGTAATCAACAACTTACCGACTAACGGTACATCACAGAGACCGCCGACTTATAATACCCGATAGGGGCCTACTGCTATTATCAAGATCAAAGTATATCACATCGGAATTTAGCACTGATTGTGCTAATTGGTCAATTATAAAATGTGTGCATATAATTATATAATTGATTACTACACCGAGTCATTGTTTTATCGTTCTGTTAGACAAACGAGTTATGTAGTAACATTTTAATCAAATCTGATAACGAGTGATCGTGATCTGAAATTATTTTTTGAAAAATAATTACAAATTAATTAATGCTGTCTGTCATTGACAATGGTGAACAGATGTAGTTACGGGCTGTGTGACAGTGATAGTAGATATCCAGATCGATTGATAGGTGACGTTAAATTCGTGCCATTTCCAAAACCTAAGACAAATCTTGAAAACATGTCTAAGGTGGATTAAGTTGTGTGAACGACCAAAAGACCAGCTGAATACATCCAAAATTAATGCAAACAGATATATTTGCACAAAAGTAAGTTGAAATTAATTTATTTATGCATAATAAAATATTTCGAAAAAATATATTCTGCGTTAATAGATCTACCGTTCACAAGAGATATGTGAGTATAGTGGTGATTATACATGTGGTTCATACATATTGTCGTGGATGGTGGACTAGGGATCAGATAGTAGTAATAGTACCCATGCATGTGCAGAGCTGTGGGATTCCCATATTAGCTCAGTGAACGTACTGGTGTTCAGTTTTTGGGCCTAATGTTCGAGTCTTCTAGGAGGCATAGGGTCGAGTCTCTCAAGACGGTGGCATATTTCATTTCTTTTGATGTCAAAGTTGACACGATGTGGTTGTTCACTCTTCCGTTGACTGCGCAAGCATTTACCACGAACACTTAACACGTCCTCATCCGTTAAATATATCTGTACTTTAGAGAAATAACCTTCACACCTACGTCTATTATGAGATGGGCTGTTGACAAATTAATCAATTACTGGAGAATATATTATTTTTCACACCTTGATTGGTCGGCTCAAACATTTGTGATGCTGGCTTGTATGCCCATGTTTTATCAGCTTTAGAGCTGAGCCGTGCCATATGTCCAAGTCCTTGAATCATGTATAAATATCATGCTCTTCACATCAATTTCATTACAACCATGGCATCTATTTTTCCATGCGTTTTTTGCTCTCGTCACGTTTCCAGCCGTATGCATGCTCTTAGCTGCGATAAGTGCCACCGTTGGAATCATCGAAAATGCGGAATGATTTATTTATTCTCCCCCATTCACTTTAATTAATCTTGATTAGTGGCCTGAAACCTAGATAGATAATCACTCCTGGTATGGCAAACACACGGCTACATGTGGTGCGGGCCGTTTCTGGTGCGGGCCGTTTTCTAATGTTGTTAAAACTTGTGGCCCAAACCATTTGTATTATCAGGCTATATTGTTATACCTATGTTTTGTATATTATATCTTGATCAATGCAATAACATATGATTAAACACGGCTACATAGTCCCATTCATAATTGTGTCTAATTACCTAAATAGCTAATAATAGCATTATTATAATGGGCCTGTATAGTGCAGTACTATATATATATAAAATACGAATTTACAGATATTGTTAAATGCTTTGAATGACTGGTGTTCTCTTAATGATATGCATATCAATACTACTAAAAGTAATGTTATTCATTTTCGGCCAAATTCTGTGACACGATCTCGATTCATATTTAGGTGTGGTGAAAACATTATTGATTATGTAAATACTTACACTTACCTTGGATTTCTCTTACATGAACATCTATATTTCAATATTACTGTTAAACATGTAGCCAGAAGTGCAAACCGTGCCCTTGGTCTTCTCATTGCTAGATGTAAGTTAATTGGTGGGGTTCCTTATGACGTTTTTACTAAGTTATATGACTCTATTGTTTGGTCAGTCATTAACTACGGGGCCGCTGTATGGGGAACCTCATCGTTTTCATGCATTAACGCTATTCACAACCGTGCCATGAGATTTTTTCTCGGGGTTGGAAAATATACTCCAAACTCGGCTGTAATTGGTGAAATGGTATGGCAACCAACTTCTGTCCGTCAGTGGAAAATCATTGCGAATTTCTGGTGCCGCATTTCATTTATATATCATACCCGATTGAATAAACGTGTTGCACTCTGGGCACAGGCAACATCAAGTAGATCATGCAAGAATTGGTTCTTTGTTGTAAAAAGGCATATGTTTGAATTTGGTTTAGACGATTATTCTGACATTAGTGAAAATATTAGCAAACACCCAGGTGTATCCCTTGTTGAAACAAAGTGCATGGATTTATTCATTATTGATTGGCTCGAGTCAGTACAAAGACTAGATAGTATATCTGGAAACGGCCGTAACAAATTACGAACCTACCAACTTTTCAAACTGGATTTCGATGTTGAACAATACTGTAAGATTATTATGCCAATAAGCCATCGTTCAGCATTTAGTAAGTTTCGTTGTGGTGTTGCTCCTTTACGCATTGAAACTGGACGATATGAACATCTAACTGTACAGAATCGTACTTGTCCATTCTGCAATACAGTTGAGGATGAAATGCATGCCATTATAGATTGTTATATGCATGAGGATATCAGGGCTATATTATTTGGAAAAGCTTCCATTATCTGTGATAATTTTCTTACACTGTCTAAAACAAATAAATTGATTACGTTATTCACTAATCCGGCATTAATACGTATATGTGCCAAAACCTGTTTTAATATTTTACAGCGTCGTAGTTTTTATCTGTGTAAATAATAATGTGTACATTATTTAACTAGTGAACAATTTTTTTATGTGAACTATGTAAAGGCTGCTAATCCATCCATCCCTGATCTGATCAGAGGTGGTTCTGATTTCTTAAAACATATTCTAAATTGCGCGATAGTGTTCCTTTTCCCTGTCAGAATCTTAAAAATCAGTATTTTAAATATTTTTAATGTCACGATTAGCGACTTTCACATAGTTTTTAGAAAGTAAGACATGTTCCATGTATTGTAAAATGTTATTGTCTCTTATAATTCTCATTTGTAGAATGGCTATGTGCAATGTATGTGTTTATATGAATTGTAATGTATGTACTGTACATAGATGAGACAGAAATAAAGATATAATATATATACGAACCTGTGATTATACGAATGCACTAGTATACGAAACTACCATTAGACGAACAAGGTATTATACGAAATCACCTGAATTCACCTAAAACCCTTGCCTTCTTGCTTTCAACGAGCTATTCTTATCTGGGTGAAATAAAACCGAGAAATTCGACGGAATTTTATCTAGATTAACTTGATGCAGGTCTGCGTTAGGCGCCATTTTGTTAGATAGCTTGTCTCGCGTGGTTACAGCGAACACCTGTAACTATGGGGGGCGTGCCTAAGTAGCGTTTGCAGAAAGGTCAATTGCATCGAGACTTAGTTTTAATCGTTGTCTGTCTTACCATTACCGTTATGTACCAATTCAAATAGAAATAGGCATACTTTAAAGTTTAATTTACAAATTATAAGGATTATTCTCTTAACCAATCAGAATCCTTACACGTGTGTTAATATAAGCAATTATGAGATGGTGTTATTGCACTGAATACACGCAACGTTATGTGATAAAATATTATAATACATAATTATATTCCGTTCTTTTCTTCATCAAGTAAAGTTTCTATCCATACAGCTTTGATTATTAGTGCCAACCTAATACGTTGAACCAAACCAGTAGCCACACTGAGGCACACCGAGGCAGCTGCCTCGGATAAAATGTCCAAAGTTAAAAAAAAAATATTTGAAAAACTAAATAGATAAAATACAAAAAAGATCCCTTTGCTCTATACAATGTATACAATGTTGACTGCTAGAGAGCTGAAAGGTCAGTACATAATTATATCAAGTACCATCTAAGCTCATGGAATCAGAAAACGCAGGAAATCGCTTCTATACCCTCAACCATTTTAAGGGGGGACATGCCCTCGGACCCCCCCCCCCACCTAGATTGCCTCGGTTGAAATATGCCTTTGGCTACGGTACTGTGAACTGTATAATAGTTGCTATGTACACGCTACGCTCTGTGTACTCGTGACTCCTTTTATAAATCATAATGACGTGAATGGCTATATATTGACATGCTGATGCATATTATATATTCCACCCGCATATACATAATTATATAAAAGAAATCACGTTTTCCTTTGAATATTAAACCATATATATTTCAATTATGCATAAACCCAAAGGGGTGTCGCCCGATGGTGATAACATGTCTTATTTTAGTGTATGGACTAAAATAACATTATACATGTATTATGAATCCATCATGGAAGGTATGTCAGCTTCGCTTTGTACATTCACCTGAATATAGAGGCGGAAATTAAACAGTGTGCACTATTTACTAACCATATGGAGGTCGTGATAGCATAGCGGTAGTGTGTTCCGGAGTTAGAGCCCCGAGGAGCCGTTACGATTGTACCCTTAGGCAAGGCATTTAAATTCCTCTCTCCCTCGTGGCGATGGATTCCATCAGGAATGATGTCTCGATCGTGATTAATATTAGATGTAAGAACTTGTTTCACAATCAAGCTAAACTAGATGTGTAAAGTCCATCAACTATACAAAATACTTGTACATTTGTTCATATCTGGAATGGGTCTCTGTATCATTGCACTATCCTCCAAAAATCTAAAATTATGCATCGTCGCTACCGGTTGCCCATATTAGCGACGCCTCCAGAAGAGATTAGTTATTTTAGATTGTTGGAGGATAGTGCAATGATAGATACAGACAGAGACCCATTCCAGAATCTCCTCTGGTTCTTCTACGTGCACGGTGTAAAGCACCGACACGAGACCTCACACACCACACACGTCGATATATTTTGCCTGGTCAGTCAAATAAATATATTTTAACACCGAGACTATTAATTGGGCCGTATTGAGTTTCTTATCATATCAACGGGGGCATTCGTGTATATTCGGAAATGATCGTGTATAATCGTGCCTGATCGGCGATTTCCGATAGAATTCCGTTTCTATATTTAGCGATAGTATCTTGTAGAGAAGAGTTGTCGTTCTTCAAATACGTAAATAGATGGCGCTAATATCGGAAATCAAGTTTCCCCAGATTGTCATTTTGCCAGAAGTTAATAAGTGAAAAATCGACAGACTGGAATCTAGGCTAGTGACTGGGCACAGCACCGTTAATTGACCCACCCATCGCATACATCACACGGTGTCCAACAGAGAATAACTAGGCTTACACAACCATGGAGATCAGTTGGAGAGACTCTATGATAACAACACGGTGAAAATTAATATTCTTCATAAGGACCCATTGTGTGTAATAACGGATGAAAGTCATAAACATGTAACAGCGAGTCTATGATGACATTATTTATTCGTAAATAGATTGGTGTTGCAGACGAAGTATGCCATTTTTTGCTGATTTCTTTAAAAAAACAATTATTTATATGGGGACATGAATGGGAATAGTGTAATTAGTGTGGTAGGTATGAAGTTTCCATCACTTTCAAATGTACGTGTCCGATCTCCATTATCAGCGAAAAACGACTTTGAAATTAAAATGGATTGCTAATTTACATTGCCGGTCAATGAAGCGTGTGTAATATCGCGTGATATCTCGCTACTTGATATTCCCACAGTTAGGTGAAAATACATTATCGCCGAAAACTCTCCACGACGGGATATGTATAGTATCCTCGAGGCAGATGTATGTATTGTATCCCAGAGGCAGATACACATACGGTCATCGAGGCAGATACACATACTAACCTCGAGGCAAATGCAGGTATTGTATCCTCGAGACAGATACATATAGTGTCATCGAGGCAGATGCATGTACTATCCTCGAGGCAGATGTATGTATTGTATCCCAGAGGCAGATACACATACTGTCATTGAGGCAGATACACATACTAACCTCGAGGCAAATGCAGGTATTGTATCCTCGAGACAGATACATATAGTGTCATCGAAGCAGATGCATGAATAGTATCCTCGAGAAAGATGCATGTATTGTATCCCCGATGCATGTACATGTATTGTATCCCCGAGGCAGATACACATACATGTCCTCGAGGCAGTTACACATACTAACCTCGAGGCAAATGCAGGTATTGTATCATCGAAGCAGATACATATAGTATGCTCGAGGCATTTACATGTAGTATCCTCGAGACAGATGTATGTAGTATCCTCGAGGCAGATGCATGTAGTATCCTCGAGGCAGATGTATGTATTGTGTCCTCGAGGCAGATACACAGTGTCCTCGAGGCAGATACAAATAGTGTCCTCGAGGCAGATACACATAATAACCTTGAGGCAAATGCAGGTATTGTATCCTCGAGACAGATACATATAGTATGCTCGAGGCATTTACATGTAGTATCCTCGAGACAGATGCATGTAGTATCCTCGAGGCAGATGTATGTATTGTATCCCCGAGGCAGATACACATACTGTCCTCGAGGCAGATACACATACTAACCTCGAGGCAAATGCAGATATTGTATCATCGAGACAGATACCTATAGTGTCCTCGAGGTATTTATATGTAGTATCCTCGAGACAGATGCATGTAGTATCCTCGAGGTAGATGTATGTATTGTGTCCCCAAGGCAGATACACATAATAACATCGAGGCAGATACACATAATAACCATATACATGTGGTATCCTCGAGGCAGATGCATGTATTGTGTCCTCGAGGCAGATACATACAGTGTCATTGAGGCAGATACATTTAGTGACCTCCAGTCAGATGTATGTATAGTATCCTCGAGGCAGATACATTTAGTGACCTCCAGTCAGATGTATGTATAGTATCCTCGAGGCAGATGCATTTAGTGACCTCCAGTCAGATGTATGTATAGTATCCTCGAGGCAGATACATTTAGTGTCCTCCAGTCAGATGTATGTATAGTATCCTCGAGGCAGATACATTTAGTGACCTCCAGTCAGATGTATGTATAGTATCCTCGAGGCAGATACATTTAGTGACCTCCAGTCAGATGTATGTATAGTATCCTCGAGGCAGATACATTTAGTGACCTCCAGTCAGATGTATGTATAGTATCCTCGAGGCAGATACATTTAGTGACCTCCAGTCAGATGTATGTATAGTATCCTCGAGGCAGATACATTTAGTGTCCTCCAGTCAGATGTATGTATAGTATCCTCGAGGCAGATACATTTAGTGACCTCCAGTCAGATGTATGTATAGTATCCTCGAGGCAGATACATTTAGTGACCTCCAGTCAGATGTATGTATAGTATCCTCGAGGCAGATACATTTAGTGTCCTCCAGTCAGATGTATGTATAGTATCCTCGAGGCAGATACATTTAGTGACCTCCAGTCAGATGTATGTATAGTATCCTCGAGGCAGATACATTTAGTGTCCTCCAGTCAGATGTATGTATAGTATCCTCGAGGCAGATACATTTAGTGTCCTCGAGACAAATGAGTCATGTATATTGCGTACTTGCGTATTATTGGTTAACTAACCCTTTCGGTTGACTCCAGGAAAACGCGTTATGGCCCCACAATGGATTTGACATTAGTTTATACAAATTTATTTTAGCTCGATTGCGAAACAAATTCTTACAACATATATTAATCACTCTCGAGACATCATTCCTGATGTAATCCATCGCCACGAGGGAGAGAAAAGAGGCAATGTGGAATTTAAATGCCTTGACTAAGAGCACAATCGTAACGGCTCCAGCTGGGCTCGAACTCCGGACCTTTCACACCTGAAGCGCACGTACATCCACTGCGCTATCACGACTTCCACTGTTTGACATTCAAAAGCAACGAAGGAACATAGATTGAAGGAACAGCACTAATTACGTTATGGGAATAATTCTACTTTGTCAATTACTTTTTGACACGTTCTTTCTTTACAATACATGTACATGCTTGGAATGTTTACAGTATATGTAATTATTATATATATATCTGTCATTATGATGTATATTGATCAGTAAATACAAATTGAAGAGGAAAAAAATCTACTTAATTAATTTCAGTTCACAGTATGGAAGGTTATTTCCTATACATTGCCTCGAAACTTGATCGTATACGACTGAAAGAGGGGGACGAAGGATTGAATATATTGAGAGAGCTAAAAAGTTGGAGTCTATGGCGAGCTGTGCTGGCAGAAGGGGTGGCGACCATGTTGTTTGTTCTAATTGGCACGATGTCCGTGATGGACCCGGCAGGGACTGATGAAGGTGACACAAATGCTAAATATATCAGAGTAAGTAACCAGCTGTGTTTAAGAAACACGATTATTTCCAGTAGTATTCGGTGTTGGTGTGAATGGTTGTGTGTGAGTTGTTTCATTCCTTATATTCCTAGTCTATTAGTATGGAATGTTGCTTAACGTTGGCAGCTACAGAGCTACCTCTGTATATTGCTATGCACTCTATGTAAACTTCAGAGCAATCACTCGTATGTAAACTTCCGAGTAACCACTCGCATTTACACTTCCGAGCAACCACGCGTGTGTACACTTCCGAGCAACAACTCTACCTAAACTTCCGAGCAACCACTCGTATGTATACTTCCGAGCTACTACGCGTATGTAAACTTCCGAGCAACCACTCTACCTAATCTTCCGAGCAACCACTCTACCTAAACTTCCGAGCAACCACTCTACCTAAACTTCCGAGCAACCACTCGTATGTATACTTCCGAGCAACTACGCGTATGTAAACTTCCGAGCAACCTCTCTACCTAATCTTCCGAGCAACCACTCTACCTAATCTTCCGAGCAACCACTCTACCTAAGCTTCCGAGCAACCACTCTACCTAAACTTCCGAGCAACCAATCGTATGTATACTTCCGAGCAACTACGCGTATGTACACCTCCGAGCAACCACTCTACCTAATCTTCCGAGCAACCACTCGTATGTATACTTCCGAGCAACTACGCGTATGTAAACTTCCGAGCAACCACTCTATCTAAGCTTCCGAGCAGCCACTCCACCTAAACTTCCGAGCAACCACTCGTATGTACACTTGCGAGCAACCACTCGTATGTAAACTTCCGAGCAACCACTCGTATGTAAACTTCCGAGCAGCCACTCTACCTAAACTTCCGAGCAACCACTCGTATGTACACTTCCGAGCAACCACTCGTATGTAAACTTCCGAGCAACCACTCGTATGTAAACTTCCGAGCAACCACTCGTATGTACACTTCCGAGCAACCACTCTACCTAAACTTCCGAGCAACCATTCGTATGTAAACTTCCGAGCAACCACTCGTATGTAAACTTCCGAGCAACCACTCTACCTAAACTTCCGAGCAATAACTCGTACGTACACTTCCGAGCAACCACTCGTATGTAAACTTCCGAGCAACCACTCGTATGTAAACTTCCGAACAACCACTCGTATGTAAACTTCCGAGCAACCACTCGTATGTACACTTCCGAGCAACCACTCGTATGTAAACTTCCGATCAACCACTCGTATGTAAACTTCCGAGCAACCACTCGTATGTAAACTTCCGAGCAACCACTCTACCTAAACTTCCGAGCAACCACTAGTATGTACACTTCCGAGCAAGCACTCGTATGTAAACGTCCGAGCAACCACTCTACCTAAACTTCCGAACAACCACTCGTATGTAAACTTCCGAGCAACCACTCGTATGTAAACTTCCGAGCAACCACTCGTATGTAAACTTCCGAGCAACCACTCGTATGTAAACTTCCGAGCAACCACTCGTATGTAAACTTCCGAGCAACCACTCGTATGTAAACTTCCGAACAACCACTCGTATGTAAACTTCCGAGCAACCACTCTACCTAAACTTCCGAGTAAGCCATGTCGCTGGAAACACATATACAATGGTGAGCAACAGCATGTACAGTTATCACATACTTTTGCTTGTATTAGTTTAATACAGTCATCACATATTTTTCATACGTACACACGTGTAATGCAACCTGTGGGGATTTTGGTTTGTCGTGGCATGACAGCTTGCTTTGCACTTTCGACATATAGTTTCAGTTAATTCTTTCTTTGTTGAAAATCAACTGTTTAAATCAATAAAAATGCTAAATATGTACTATAGGAGATTAGTGATTAAAAGGATTGTGTCAAATATTTGTTTGAGCATCAGCGACTATTCACTACAGCTTACGGATACACCTTACTGAACAACAATAAGTACGCTGTCTGTCATACCGTAACTACAATAAGTACGCTGTCTGTCATACCGTAACTACAATAAGTACGCTGTCTGTCATACCGTAACTACAATAAGTACGCTGTCATACCGTAACTACAATAAGTACGCTGTCATACCATAACTACAATAAGTACGCTGTCTGTCATACCGTAACTACAATAAGTACGTTGTCTGTCATACCGTAACTACAATAAGTACGTTGTCTGTCATACCGTAACTACAATAAGTACGATGTCTGTCCTACCGTAACTACAATAAGTACGCTGTCTGTCATACCGTAACTACAATAAGTACGCTGTCATACCGTAACTACAATAAGTACGCTGTCTGTCCTACCGTAACTACAATAAGTACGCTGTCATACCGTAACTACAATAAGTACGCTGTCATACCATAACTACAATAAGTACGCTGTCTGTCATACCATAACTACAATAAGTACGCTGTCTGTCATACCGTAACTACAATAAGTACGCTGTCATACCGTAACTACAATAAGTACGCTGTCATAGCGTAACTACAATAAGTACGCTGTCTGTCATACCGTAACTACAATAAGTGCGCTGTCATACCGTAACTACAATAAGTACGCTGTCATACCGTAACTACAATAAGTACGCTGTCTGTCATACCATAACTACAATAAGTACGCTGTCATACCGTAACTACAATAAGTACGCTGTCATACCATAACTACAATAAGTACGCTGTCTGTCATACCGTAACTACAATAAGTACGTTGTCTGTCATACCGTAACTACAATAAGTACGCTGTCTGTCTTTTGTGTGTCTGTCCTACCGTAACTACAATAAGTACGCTGTCTGTCATACAGTAACTACAATAAGTACGTTGTCTGTCATACCGTAACTACAATAAGTACGCTGTATGTCCTACCGTAACTACAATAAGTACGCTGTCTGTCATACAGTAACTACAATAAGTACGTTGTCTGTCATACCGTAACTACAATAAGTACGCTGTATGTCCTACCGTAACTACAATAAGTACGCTGTCTGTCATACAGTAACTACAATAAGTACGTTGTCTGTCATACCGTAACTACAATAAGTACGCTGTATGTCCTACCGTAACTACAATAAGTACGCTGTCTGTCATACAGTAACTACAATAAGTACGTTGTCTGTCATACCGTAACTACAATAAGTACGCTGTATGTCCTACCGTAACTACAATAAGTACGCTGTCTGTCATACAGTAACTACAATAAGTACGTTGTCTGTCATACCGTAACTACAATAAGTACGCTGTATGTCCTACCGTAACTACAATAAGTACGCTGTCTGTCATACCGTAACTACACTAAGTACGTTGTCTGTCATACCGTAACTACAATAAGTACGCTGTCTGTCATACCGTAGCTACAATAAGTACGTTATCTGTCATACCGTAACTACAATAAGTACGTTGTCTGTCATACCGTAACTACAATAAGTACGCTGTCTGTCATACCGTAACTACAATAAGTACGCTGTCTGTCATACCGTAACTACAATAAGTACGCTGTCTGTCATACCGTAACTACAATAAGTACGCTGTCTGTCATACCGTAACTACAATAAGTACGCTGTCTGTCATACCGTAACTACAATAAGTACGCTGTCTGTCATACCGTAACTACAATAAGTACGCTGTCTGTCATACCGTAACTACAATAAGTACGCTGTCTGTCATACCGTAACTACAATAAGTACGCTGTCTGTCATACCGTGACTACAATAAGTATGCAGTCATACCGTAACTACAATAAGTACGCTGTCTGTCATACCGTAACTACAATAAGTACACTGTCTGTCATACCGTAACTACAATAAGTACGCTGTCTGTCATACCGTAACTACAATAAGTACGCTGTTTGTCATACCGTAACTACAATAAGTACGCTGTCATACCGTAACTATAATAAGTACGCTGTCTGTCATACCGTAACTACAATAAGTACGCTGTCATACCGTAACTACAATAAGTACGCTGTCATACCATAACTACAATAAGTACGCTGTCTGTCATACCGTAACTACAATAAGTACGCTGTCTGTCATACCGTAACTACAATAAGTACGCTGTCTGTCATACCGTAACTACAATAAGTACACTGTCATACCGTAACTACAATAAGTACGCTGTATGTCATACCGTAACTACAATAGGTACGCTGTCTGTCATACCGTAACTACAATAAGTACGCTGTCATACCGTAACTACAATAAGTACGCTAGCATACCGTAACTACAATAAGTACACTGTCATACCGTAACTACAATAAGTACACTGTCATACCGTAACTACAATAAGTACACTGTCATACCGTAACTACAATAAGTACGCTGTCATACCGTAACTACAATAAGTACGCTGTCATACCGTAACTACAATAAGTACGCTAGCATACCGTAACTACAATAAGTACGCTGTCATACCGTAACTACAATAAGTACGCTGTCATACCGTAACTACAATAAGTACGCTGTATGTCATACCGTAACTACAATAGGTACGCTGTCTGTCATACCGTAACTACAATAAGTACGCTGTCATACCGTAACTACAATAAGTACGCTGTCATACCGTAACTACAATAAGTACGCTGTCATACCGTAACTACAATAAGTACGCAGTCATACCATAACTACAATAAGTACGCTGGCATACCATAACTACAATAAGTACGATGTCATACCGTAACTACAATAAGTACGCTGTCATACCGTAACTACAATAAGTACGCTGTCATACCGTAACTACAATAAGTACGCTGTCATACCGTAACTACAATAAGTACGCTGTCTGTCATACCGTAACTACAATAAGTACGCTGTCATACCGTAACTACAATAAGTACGCTGTCATACCGTAACTACAATAAGTACGCAGTCATACCGTAACTACAATAAGTACGCTGTCATACCGTAACTACAATAAGTACGCTGTCATACCGTAACTACAATAAGTACGCTGTCATACCGTAACTACAATAAGTACGCTGTCATACCGTAACTACAATAAGTACGCTGTCTGTCATACCGTAACTACAATAAGTACGCTGTCATAGCGTAACTACAATAAGTACGCTGTCATACCGTAACTACAATAAGTACGCTGTCATACCGTAACTACAATAAGTACGCTGTCATACCGTAACTACAATAAGTACGCTGTCATACCGTAACAACAATAAGTACGCTGTCATACCGTAACAACAATAAGTAAGCTGGCATACAATAACTACAATAAGTACGCTGTCATACCGTAACTACAATAAGTACGCTGTCTGTCATACCGTAACTACAATAAGTACGCTGTCTGTCATACCGTAACTACAATAAGTACGCTCTCTGTCATACCGTAACTACAATAAGTAAGCTGTCATACCGTAACTACAATAAGTACGCTGTCATACCGTAACTACAATAAGTACGCTGTCATACCGTAACTACAATAAGTACGCTGTCATACCGTAACTACAATAAGTACGCTGGCATACCATAACTACAATAAGTACGCTGTCTGTCATACCGTAACTACAATAATTACGCTGTCATACCGTAACTACAATAAGTACGCTGTCTGTCATACCGTATCTACAATAAGTACGCTGTCTGTCATACCGTAACTACAATAAGTACGCTGTCATACCGTAACTACAATAAGTACGCTGTCATACCGTAACTACAATAAGTACGCTGTCATACCGTAACTACAATAAGTACACTGTCTGTCATACCGTAACTACAATGAGTACGCTGTCATACCAGGTGTTATTAAACGTGTGTACATATAAAAAATTATGAGATGACTGTATAACCCTGGATACCTACACAGTTATGTGATAAATAATAATCAGAATGTCATATATGTTTCCTGGTCAGTTATATAAATATATTCAGGCCTAGTGATTACACCGTCTCCGTGGCCTAGTGGTTAAGGCGTCCGCCTATACGGAGCGTGAGGTCGAAGATTCGAATCTCGTCAGGGGTTCGTTCTGATATGGCCGGTTGGTGAGCCGTCAGCTAGTTAAATAATGGTTACCAATTGCCTACCAGCTTGGCTGGCATACACGCATAGGATTCGGGAACTACTGATGTTCATAAAAAGAGGTCTCTCATAAGTCAGTGTGTGTTTTTACGTTTATTTATCGTCGCTACCGGTTGCCCATATGAGCGACGCCTCCTGAAGAGATTAGTTATTTTAGATTTTGGAGGATAGTGCATGATACAGACAGAGACCCATTCCAGAATCTCCTCTGGTTCTTTTACGTGCACGGTGTAAAGCACCGACACGAGACCTCGGTTTAAGGTCCCATCTGAAAGACTGTTAATTTTATTAGGGTCAGACGGGGGATCGAACCTGCGATCCCTGGATTACCAGTCCAGCGTGTTACCACTGGACTACAGATCCGTCTGTTCTCATAAGTCAGAAATGGCTGGCCATTTAAATAGGGGTGACACTGTAATAAACAAGCACTTTACTTTACTTTATTCATTTAACACCAAAACCAATTAAGCTTTGTTCAGTTTCTGATCATGTCATTTTGCCATGATCATGTCTAGTTAAAACGTGAATAATCGACAGACTGGAACCCAGACTATCATAAACATATAAGCTGTTTTTATTTATTTTACGATTGCAAAACTAGAGTTAACAACCTATATCAGTCACTCTCGTTGGTGTGGATGAAAGCGTAAGAAAACGTAGAAGTAAAGTGTTTGCTTATTATAGTGGCATCCCTATTGAAAGGGGTCAGCCATTTAGGAGACACATTTTTGTTTTATGAACATCAGAACATTATTTAATAGATTCGAGGTTATAAAACTTTTCTCCTATCTCAAAGCTTCTGATTGGTTCAGCTGGCAGTAAAACTCAGAATCAACAAATCCAATCATTTGAGCTTGAGTTTGAGATCTGAGAAAAGTGTTATAACCTCGGGCATAGCTGGTGGCTCACCAACCGGCAATATCATAAAGTACCCCCGATGAGGTACGCAGGCGGACTCGTTTACAGGGTAAGCGGAGTACCCGGAAAACCCCGCATGTCGGATTTGGCGACCACCGTACCATCTCACATACTGCCCAATCCGAGTAGCGAGTGTACTGTAATCGTATATCATTTGGTGTTAAGTAAAAGTTCAAGTTCACTCGAAAAAACTTATTTATTTACATCAAATTGTTAATATGCGCATACGCACCATATCTAAATTGGTCTCATCTTTTTATATAGAAGCAAACTTGGTCATGTATTTCCTGAAATGTCAATCTACAAATGTTCCAGTAAGCATGTTTAGTATAACTGTCACTCAATATGTATATCAATTCGGACATATTCTGTATGTGCAAACACCTGCGTGTACGGAAAAAAACAAATTAACATTTCAAAACTGTAATGTTTAACCTTAATATCTGATGTAATAGCACACGTGTGTGGGAAAACCTTTAAGATGCTGGCCAAGCATACATGTAAGGACTCCCCACGCCAACTATGCTTGTTTCTCTGCCAACATAAACATGTTTCTCTGCCAACATAAACAGTCAGTGTAGTTCCATGTATAATTGTCTTGTATAACGACAGTATATAGCATTATTATAAATAGACCACTACTCATGAATATGTATCATGCTATACAAATAATTATGGAGGTAATTAATTAACATAATCAACATATAGCCCCATTATGTTACACGAACCCGGTTTGCATTGGTGAGAAACGAGCATGCTACAACTGCACTAATTGGGGAGCCAGTAAGAGGCTGTATCTTGTAATGTTCCATTGCTCGTGGTTTGGATATTATTATCATAAGTCGTGATAGCGCAATGGTAGCACGTTCGCTTCGGGTGCGAAAGGCCCGGGGTTCGAGCCCCGTTACGATTGTACTATTATGCAAGGCATTTAAATTCCACGTCTCTTCTCTCTCCATCGTGGAGATGGATTCCGTCAGAAATGAGGTCTCGAGAGTGATTAATATAAGTTTTAAGAACGTGTTGCGCAATCGAGCTAAAAAAAAAAAACTTTACTACCTTAATCACCTTACCACACTATATATCTATAGATCTGCTTGTATGTATGTATGTATGTATGTATTCAATGTATTATGACATAGACGATCGGCAAGTTTGAAAGAATATCGTGACATTATCGGCGTGACATCCTTTTTCAACCTACTGAAATATAGTGAAACTTAATACCTATCTACAGGTTTATGGAAATATATAATTGAGAAGAAACACTGATGAGTTCCTTAATGACATAGAGTCGTGTTACTTACGACAGAGATAACATAACTTGAAATATAGGTTATCTAAATGATAATATTGTTTGTCTAAGCCGTAACACAGCATGTTTAAGTGAAACCGTAGTTTGTATAAGAGAGAACAACCCTCATTTAAGTGTTAACGTCGTTTGTCTTAGTGGAAACAGCGTTAGTTAGTGATGACACGGTCTGTCTCATGTGACCAACCGCTTGTCTTAGTGGACACAGCGTTACCTAGTGATGACACGGTCTGTCTCACGTGCACCACCGCTTGTCTTAGTGGAAACAGCGTTACTTAGTGATGACACGGTCTGTCTCACGTGCACCACCGCTTGTCTTAGTGGAAACAGCGTTAATTAGTGGTGACACGGTCTGTCTCACGTGCACCACCGCTTGTCTTAGTGGAAACAGCGTTACTTAGTGATGACACGGTCTGTCTCACGTGCACCACCGCTTGTCTTAGTGGAAACAGCGTTACTTAGTGATGACACGGTCTGTCTCACGTGCACCACCGCTTGTCTTAGTGGACACAGCGTTACTTAGTGGTGACACGGTCTGTCTCACGTGCACCACCGCTTGTATTAGTGGAAACAGCGTTACTTAGTGATGACACGGTCTGTCTCACGTGCACCACCGCTTGTCTTAGTGGACACAGCGTTACTTAGTGGTGACACGGTCTGTCTCACGTGAACCACCGCTTGTCTTAGTGGACACAGCGATACTTAGTGATGACACGGTCTGTCTCACGTGCACCACCGCTTGTCTTAGTGGACACAGCGTTACTTAGTGGTGACACGGTCTGTCTCACGTGAACCACCGCTTGTCTTAGTGGACACAGCGTTACATAGTGATGACACGGTCTGTCTCACGTGAAGAACCGCTTGTCTTAGTGGACACAGCGTTACTTAGTGATGACACGGTCTGTCTCACGTGAACAACCGCTTGTCTTAGTGGAAACAGCGTTACTTAGTGATGACACGGTCTGTCTCACGTGACGAACAGCATGTCTTAGTGGACACAGCGTTACTTTGTGATAACACGGTCTGTCTCACGTGAACAACCGCTTGTCTTAGTGGACACAGCGTTACCTAGTGATGACACGGTCTATCTCACGTGCACCACCGCTTGTCTTAGTGGAAACAGCGTTACTTAGTGGTGACACGGTCTGTCTCACGTGAACAACCGCTTGTCTTACTGGACACAGCGTTACTTAGTGATAGCACAGTCTCTCTCACGTGAACAACCGCTTGTCTTAGTGGAAACAGCGTTACCTAGTGATAACACGGTCTGTCTCACGTGCACCACCGCTTGTCTTAGTGGAAACATCGTTACTTTGTGATAACACGGTCTGTCGTGTTGTGAGCTTATCCATAGGACGTCGTGCTGTGAACGTATCCAGGCAACGTCGTGCTGTTAACTTATCCAAGTAACGTCATGTTGTGAACGTATCCAAGCAACGTCGTGTTATGAACGTATCCAAGCAATGTCGTGCTGTGAACGTATCCAAGTAACGTCATGTTGTGAACGTATCCAAGCAACATCGTGTTATGAACGTATCCAAGCAACTTCGTGCTGTGAACGTATCCAAGCAACGTCGTGCTGGGAACGTATCCAAGCAACGTCGTGCTATGAACGTATCCAAGCAACGTCGTGTTATGAACGTATCCAAGCAACGTCGTGCTATGAACGTATCCAAGCAATGTCGTGCTATGAACGTATCCAAGCAATGTCGTGCTATGAACGTACCCAAGCAATGTCGTGCTATGAACGTATCCAAGCAATGTCGTGCTATGGACGTATCCAAGCAATGTCGTGCTATGGACGTATCCAAGCAATGTCGTGATATGGACGTATCCAAGCAATGTCGTGCTATGGACGTATCCAAGCAATGTCGTGCTATGAACGTATCCAAGTAACGTCATGTTGTGAACGTATCCAAGCAATGTCGTGCTATGGACGTATCCAAGCAATGTCGTGCTATGGACGTATCCAAGCAATGTCGTGCTATGGACGTATCCAAGCAATGTCGTGCTATGGACGTATCCAAGCAATGTCGTGCTATGGACGTATCCAAGCAATGTCGTGCTATGGACGTATCCAAGCAAATACGAGAACATACTAATTGCGTGATAAGCTGTTTGGGATGTTGGATCTCAGAGAAATACTACACACTACCAACTATGTGCCGTGTAAATACTACACACTACCAACTATGTGTCATAGAAATACTACACACTACCAACTATGTATCGTGTAAATACTACACACTACCAACTATGTGCCGTGTAAATACTACACACTACCAACTATGTGCCGTGTAAATACTACACACTACCAACTATGTGCCGTGTAAATACTACACACTACCAACTATGTGTCATAGAAATACTACACACTACCAACTATGTATCGTGTAAATACTACACACTACCAACTATGTGCCGTGTAAATACTACACACTACCAACTATGTATCGTGTAAATACTACACACTACCAACTATGTGCCGTGTAAATACTACACACTACCAACTATGTGTCGTGTAAATACTACACACTACCAACTATGTGTCGTGTAAATACTACACACTACCAACTATGTGTCGTGTAAATACTACACACTACCAACTATGTGCCGTGTAAATACTACACACTACCAACTATGTGCCGTGTAAATACTACACACTACCAACTATGTATCGTGTAAATACTACACACTACCAACTATGTGCCGTGTAAATACTACACACTACCAATTATGTGTCGTGTAAATACTACACACTACCAACTATGTGCCGTGTAAATACTACACACTACCAACTATGTGTCGTGTAAATACTACACACTACCAACTATGTGCCGTGTAAATACTACACACTACCAACTATGTGTCATAGAAATACTACACACTACCAACTATGTATCGTGTAAATACTACACACTACCAACTATGTGCCGTGTAAATACTACACACTACCAACTATGTGCCGTGTAAATACTACACACTACCAACTATGTGCCGTGTAAATACTACACACTACCAACTATGTGTCATAGAAATACTACACACTACCAACTATGTATCGTGTAAATACTACACACTACCAACTATGTGCCGTGTAAATACTACACACTACCAACTATGTATCGTGTAAATACTACACACTACCAACTATGTGCCGTGTAAACACTACACACTACCAACTATGTGTCGTGTAAATACTACACACTACCAACTATGTGTCGTGTAAATACTACACACTACCAACCATGTGTCGTGTAAATACTACACACTACCAACTATGTGCCGTGTAAATACTACACACTACCAACTATGTGCCGTGTAAATACTACACACTACCAACTATTTATCGTGTAAATACTACACACTACCAACTATGTGCCGTGTAAATACTACACACTACCAACTATGTACCGTGTAAATACTACACACTACCAACTATGTGTCGTGTAAATACTACACACTACCAACTATGTGCCGTGTAAATACTACACACTACCAAATATGTGCCGTGTAAATACTACACACTACCAACTATGTGCCGTGTAAATACTACACACTACCAACTATGTGCCGTGTAAATACTACACACTACCAACTATGTGTCATAGAAATACTACACACTACCAACTATGTATCGTGTAAATACTACACACTACCAACTATGTGCCGTGTAAATACTACACACTACCAACTATGTATCGTGTAAATACTACACACTACCAACTATGTGCCGTGTAAATACTACACACTACCAACTATGTGTCGTGTAAATACTACACACTACCAACTATGTGTCGTGTAAATACTACACACTACCAACTATGTGTCGTGTAAATACTACACACTACCAACTATGTGCCGTGTAAATACTACACACTACCAACTATGTGCCGTGTAAATACTACACACTACCAACTATGTATCGTGTAAATACTACACACTACCAACTATGTGCCGTGTAAATACTACACACTACCAACTATGTGCCGTGTAAATACTACACACTACCAACTATGTGTCGTGTAAATACTACACACTACCAACTATGTGCCGTGTAAATACTACACACTACCAACTATGTGCCGTGTAAATACTACACACTACCAACTATGTGCCGTGTAAATACTACACACTACCAACTATGTGTCATAGAAATACTACACACTACCAACTATGTATCGTGTAAATACTACACACTACCAACTATGTGCCGTGTAAATACTACACACTACCAACTATGTATCGTGTAAATACTACACACTACCAACTATGTGCCGTGTAAATACTACACACTACCAACTATGTGTCGTGTAAATACTACACACTACCATCTATGTGTCGTGTAAATACTACACACTACCAACTATGTGTCGTGTAAATACTACACACTACCAACTATGTGCCGTGTAAATACTACACACTACCAACTATATGCCGTGTAAATACTACACACTACCAACTATGTATCGTGTAAATACTACACACTACCAACTATGTATCGTGTAAATACTACACACTACCAACTATGTACCGTATAAATACTACACACTACCAACTATGTGTCGTGTAAATACTACACACTACCAACTATGTGTCGTGTAAATACTACACACTACCAACTATGTATCGTGTAAATACTACACACTACCAACTATGTGCCGTGTAAATACTACACACTACCAACTATGTGTCGTGTAAATACTACACACTACCAACTATGTGTCGTGTAAATACTACACACTACCAACTATGTGTCGTGTAAATACTACACACTACCAACTATGTGCCGTGTAAATACTACACACTACCAACTATGTGTCATAGAAATACTACACACTACCAACTATGTATCGTGTAAATACTACACACTACTAACTATGTGCCGTGTAAATACTACACACTACCAACTATGTGCCGTGTAAATACTACACACTACCAACTATGTGCCGTGTAAATACTACACACTACCAACTATGTGTCATAGAAATACTACACACTACCAACTATGTATCGTGTAAATACTACACACTACCAACTATGTTCCGTGTAAATACTACACACTACCAACTATGTATCGTGTAAATACTACACACTACCAACTATGTGCCGTGTAAATACTACACACTACCAACTATGTGTCGTGTAAATACTACACACTACCCACTATGTGTCGTGTAAATACTACACACTACCAATTATGTGCCGTGTAAATACTACACACTACCAACTATGTGCCGTGTAAATACTACACACTACCAACTATGTGCAGTGTAAATACTACACACTACCAACTATGTGTCATAGAAATACTACACACTACCAACTATGTATCGTGTAAATACTACACACTACCAACTATGTGCCGTGTAAATACTACACACTACCAACTATGTATCGTGTAAATACTACACACTACCAACTATGTGCCGTGTAAATACTACACACTACCAACTATGTGTCGTGTAAATACTACACACTACCAACTATGTGTCGTGTAAATACTACACACTACCAACTATGTGTCGTGTAAATACTACACACTACCAACTATGTGCCGTGTAAATACTACACACTACCAACTATTTGCCGAGTAAATACTACACACTACCAACTATGTATCGTGTAAATACTACACACTACCAACTATGTGCCGTGTAAATACTACACACTACCAACTATGTACCGTGTAAATACTACACACTACCAACTATGTGTCGTGTAAATACTACACACTACCAACTATGTGTCGTGTAAATACTACACACTACCAACTATGTACCGTGTAAATACTACACACTACCAACTATGTGCCGTGTAAATACTACACACTACCAACTATGCGCCGTGTAAATACTACACACTACCAACTAGGTACCGTGTAAATACTACACACTACCAACTATGTGCCGTGTAAATACTACACACTACCAACTATGTGTCGTGTAAATACTACACACTACCAACTATGTGTCGTGTAAATACTACACACTACCAACTATGTTTCGTGTAAATACTACACACTACCAACTATGTGTCGTGTAAATACTACACACTACCAACTATGTGTCGTGTAAATACTACACACTACCAACTATGTGTCGTGTAAATACTACACACTACCAACTATGTGTCGTGTAAATACTACACACTACCAACTATGTACCGTGTAAATACTACACACTACCAACTATGTATCGTGTAAATACTACACACTACCAACTATGTGTCGTGTAAATACTACACACTACCAACTATGTGTCGTGTAAATACTACACACTACCAACTATGTGTCGTGTAAATACTACACACTACCCACTATGTGTCGTGTAAATACTACACACTACCAACTATGTGTCGTGTAAATACTACACACTACCAACTATGTGTCGTGTAAATACTACACACTACCAACTATGTGTCGTGTAAATACTACACACTACCCACTATGTGTCATAGAAATACTACACACTACCAACTATGTATCGTGTAAATACTACACACTACTAACTATGTGCCGTGTAAATACTACACACTACCAACTATGTGCCGTGTAAATACTACACACTACCAACTATGTGTCGTGTAAATACTACACACTACCCACTATGTGTCGTGTAAATACTACACACTACCAATTATGTGCCGTGTAAATACTACACACTACCAACTATGTGCCGTGTAAATACTACACACTACCAACTATGTGCAGTGTAAATACTACACACTACCAACTATGTGTCATAGAAATACTACACACTACCAACTATGTATCGTGTAAATACTACACACTACCAACTATGTGCCGTGTAAATACTACACACTACCAACTATGTATCGTGTAAATACTACACACTACCAACTATGTGCCGTGTAAATACTACACACTACCAACTATGTGTCGTGTAAATACTACACACTACCAACTATGTGTCGTGTAAATACTACACACTACCAACTATGTGTCGTGTAAATACTACACACTACCAACTATGTGCCGTGTAAATACTACACACTACCAACTATGTGCCGTGTAAATACTACACACTACCAACTATGTGTCGTGTAAATACTACACACTACCAACTATGTGCCGTGTAAATACTACACACTACCAACTATGTACCGTGTAAATACTACACACTACCAACTATGTGTCGTGTAAATACTACACACTACCAACTATGTGTCGTGTAAATACTACACACTACCAACTATGTACCGTGTAAATACTACACACTACCAACTATGTGCCGTGTAAATACTACACACTACCAACTATGTGCCGTGTAAATACTACACACTACCAACTATGTGTTTTTGTGTCTAGAAATACTACACACTACCAACTATGTATCGTGTAAATACTACACACTACCAACTATGTGCCGTGTAAATACTACACACTACCAACTATGTATCGTGTAAATACTACACACTACCAACTATGTGCCGTGTAAATACTACACACTACCAACTATGTGTCGTGTAAATACTACACACTACCATCTATGTGTCGTGTAAATACTACACACTACCAACTATGTGTCGTGTAAATACTACACACTACCAACTATGTGCCGTGTAAATACTACACACTACCAACTATGTGCCGTGTAAATACTACACACTACCAACTATGTATCGTGTAAATACTACACACTACCAACTATGTTCGTGTAAATACTACACACTACCAACTATGTACCGTGTAAATACTACACACTACCAACTATGTGTCGTGTAAATACTACACACTACCAACTATGTGTCGTGTAAATACTACACACTACCAACTATGTGTCGTGTAAATACTACACACTACCAACTATGTGCCGTGTAAATACTACACACTACCAACTATGTGCCGTGTAAATACTACACACTACCAACTATGTGTCGTGTAAATACTACACACTACCAACTATGTGCCGTGTAAATACTACACACTACCAACTATGTGTCGTGTAAATACTACACACTACCAACTATGTGTCGTGTAAATACTACACACTACCAACTATGTGTCGTGTAAATACTACACACTACCAACTATGTACCGTGTAAATACTACACACTACCAACTATGTGCCGTGTAAATACTACACACTACCAACTATGGCCGTGTAAATACTACACACTACCAACTATGTACCGTGTAAATACTACACACTACCAACTATGTGCCGTGTAAATACTACACACTACCAACTATGTGTCGTGTAAATACTACACACTACCAACTATGTGTCGTGTAAATACTACACACTACCAACTATGTTTCGTGTAAATACTACACACTACCAAATATGTGTCGTGTAAATACTACACACTACCAACTATGTGTCGTGTAAATACTACACACTACCAACTATGTGTCGTGTAAATACTACACACTACCAACTATGTGCCGTGTAAATACTACACACTACCAACTATGTGTCATAGAAATACTACACACTACCAACTATGTATCGTGTAAATACTACACACTACCAACTATGTGCCGTGTAAATACTACACACTACCAACTATGTATCGTGTAAATACTACACACTACCAACTATGTGCCGTGTAAATACTACACACTACCAACTATGTGTCGTGTAAATACTACACACTACCCACTATGTGTCGTGTAAATACTACACACTACCAATTATGTGCCGTGTAAATACTACACACTACCAACTATGTGCCGTGTAAATACTACACACTACCAACTATGTGCAGTGTAAATACTACACACTACCAACTATGTGTCATAGAAATACTACACACTACCAACTATGTATCGTGTAAATACTACACACTACCAACTATGTGCCGTGTAAATACTACACACTACCAACTATGTATCGTGTAAATACTACACACTACCAACTATGTGCCGTGTAAATACTACACACTACCAACTATGTGTCGTGTAAATACTACACACTACCAACTATGTGTCGTGTAAATACTACACACTACCAACTATGTGTCGTGTAAATACTACACACTACCAACTATGTGCCGTGTAAATACTACACACTACCAACTATGTGCCGTGTAAATACTACACACTACCAACTATGTGTCGTGTAAATACTACACACTACCAACTATGTGCCGTGTAAATACTACACACTACCAACTATGTGTCGTGTAAATACTACACACTACCAACTATGTGCCGTGTAAATACTACACACTACCAACTATGTGTCGTGTAAATACTACACACTACGTCGTGTAAATACTACACACTACCAACTATGTGTCGTGTAAATACTACACACTACCAACTATGTGCCGTGTAAATACTACACACTACCAACTATGTGCCGTGTAAATACTACACACTACCAACTATGTATCGTGTAAATACTACACACTACCAACTATGTGTCGTGTAAATACTACACACTACCAACTATGTGTCGTGTAAATACTACACACTACCAACTATGTGCCGTGTAAATACTACACACTACCAACTATGTGCCGTGTAAATACTACACACTACCAACTATGTATCGTGTAAATACTACACACTACCAACTATGTGCCGTGTAAATACTACACACTACCAATTATGTGTCGTGTAAATACTACACACTACCAACTATGTGCCGTGTAAATACTACACACTACCAACTATGTGCCGTGTAAATACTACACACTACCAACTATGTGCCGTGTAAATACTACACACTACCAACTATGTGTCATAGAAATACTACACACTACCAACTATGTATCGTGTAAATACTACACACTACCAACTATGTGCCGTGTAAATACTACACACTACCAACTATGTGCCGTGTAAATACTACACACTACCAACTATGTGCCGTGTAAATACTACACACTACCAACTATGTGTCGTGTAAATACTACACACTACCAACTATGTGCGTGTAAATACTACACACTACCAACTATGTGTCGTGTAAATACTACACACTACCAACTATGTGTCGTGTAAATACTACACACTACCAACTATGTGTCGTGTAAATACTACACACTACCAACTATGTGCCGTGTAAATACTACACACTACCAACTATGTGTCGTAGAAATACTACACACTACCAACTATGTATCGTGTAAATACTACACACTACCAACTATGTGCCGTGTAAATACTACACACTACCAACTATGTATCGTGTAAATACTACACACTACCAACTATGTGCCGTGTAAATACTACACACTACCAACTATGTGTCGTGTAAATACTACACACTACCATCTATGTGTCGTGTAAATACTACACACTACCAACTATGTGTCGTGTAAATACTACACACTACCAACTATGTGCCGTGTAAATACTACACACTACCAACTATGTGCCGTGTAAATACTACACACTACCAACTATGTATCGTGTAAATACTACACACTACCAACTATGTATCGTGTAAATACTACACACTACCAACTATGTACCGTATAAATACTACACACTACCAACTATGTGTCGTGTAAATACTACACACTACCAACTATGTGTCGTGTAAATACTACACACTACCAACTATGTATCGTGTAAATACTACACACTACCAACTATGTGCCGTGTAAATACTACACACTACCAACTATGTGTCGTGTAAATACTACACACTACCAACTATGTGTCGTGTAAATACTACACACTACCAACTATGTGTCGTGTAAATACTACACACTACCAACTATGTGCCGTGTAAATACTACACACTACCAACTATGTGTCATAGAAATACTACACACTACCAACTATGTATCGTGTAAATACTACACACTACAATATGTGCGTGTAAATACTACACACTACCAACTATGTGCCGTGTAAATACTACACACTACCAACTATGTGCCGTGTAAATACTACACACTACCAACTATGTGTCATAGAAATACTACACACTACCAACTATGTATCGTGTAAATACTACACACTACCAACTATGTTCCGTGTAAATACTACACACTACCAACTATGTATCGTGTAAATACTACACACTACCAACTATGTGCCGTGTAAATACTACACACTACCAACTATGTGTCGTGTAAATACTACACACTACCAATATGTGTCGTGTAAATACTACACACTACCAATATGTGTCGTGTAAATACTACACACTACCAACTATGTGCCGTGTAAATACTACACACTACCAACTATGTGCCGTGTAAATACTACACACTACCAACTATGTGTCTGAAATACTACACACTACCAACTATGTTCGTGTAAATACTACACACTACCAACTATGTACCGTGTAAATACTACACACTACCAACTATGTATCGTGTAAATACTACACACTACCAACTATGTGCCGTGTAAATACTACACACTACCAACTATGTGTCGTGTAAATACTACACACTACCAACTATGTGTCGTGTAAATACTACACACTACCAACTATGTGTCGTGTAAATACTACACACTACCAACTATGTGCCGTGTAAATACTACACACTACCAACTATGTGCCGTGTAAATACTACACACTACCAACTATGTATCGTGTAAATACTACACACTACCAACTATGTGCGTGTAAATACTACACACTACCAACTATGTACCGTGTAAATACTACACACTACCAACTATGTGTCGTGTAAATACTACACACTACCAACTATGTGTCGTGTAAATACTACACACTACCAACTATGTGCCGTGTAAATACTACACACTACCAACTATGTGCCGTGTAAATACTACACACTACCAACTATGTGTCGTGTAAATACTACACACTACCAACTATGTTCGTGTAAATACTACACACTACCAACTATGTCGTGTAAATACTACACCTCCAACTATGTGCGTGTAAATACTACACACTACCAACTATGTGTCGTGTAAATACTACACACTACCAACTATGTGTCGTGTAAATACTACACACTACCAACTATGTGTCGTGTAAATACTACACACTACCAACTATGTGTCGTGTAAATACTACACACTACCAACTATGTGTCGTGTAAATACTACACACTACCCACTATGTGTCGTGTAAATACTACACACTACCAACTATGTGTCGTGTAAATACTACACACTACCAACTGTGTACCGTGTAAATACTACACACTACCAACTATGTGTCGTGTAAATACTACACACTACCAACTATGTACCCTGTAAACACTACACACTACCAACTATGTGTCGTGTAAATACTACACACTACCAACTATGTACCGTGTAAATACTACACACTACTAACTATGTTTCGTGTAAATAATACACACTACCACCTATGTGTCGTGTAAATACTACACACTACCAACTATGTGTGACAGCTCTTTTTTCTGATGGGGGGGGGGGTCACAAATAGGCCTAATAAATAATAAAATCCATGTTGATAGTTAATATATTTATGTGCGGTCGATGTGTCACTAGGGTGTCCTACACTACATAAAATATAAACATCAAACCAAAGCAAAGCAAATACAAACACATGCAGGATAGTATCTAAAAGCAAGCAAATAATAATTGCAACTCAATAAAAAAAAGACTGCAGATTAACAAGCCTAGCTGATGATACATATGTGACCAAATGATAAAAGGGAATTTTAACCCTCTCCCTCATAGAAGCACCTCTTGACGCCATTACCAATACGACATACATTGACAATGTAGTAGCCAATACAATGTTCACAATAAACGCCAGAATCTCATGTAGTCCCAGTAATATCTATGGAGGTGGGATAGATATGGCGACTACTTGTTCACTGCATGATAGCTAAATGGCTGTCGTTTGTATGGAGATATAATAGTATATTAACCTAAATCGCTATGTAGTCCCAGTTATATCTATGGAGGTGGGATAGATATGGCGACTACTTATTCACTGCATGATAGCTAAATGGCTGTTGTTTGTATGGAGATATAATAGTATATTAACCTAAATCTCTATGTAGTCCCAGTAACCTCTATGGAGGTGGGATAGATATGGCCACTACTTATTCACTGCATGATAGCTAAATGGCTGTTGTTTGTATGGATATATAATAGTATATTAACCTAAATCTCTATGTAGTCCCAGTAACCTCTATGGAGGTGGGATAGATATGGCCACTACTTATTCACTGCATGATAGCTAAATGACCGTCGTTTGTATGGAGATATAATACTATTAGTATATTAACATAAATCTCTATGAAGGAAAGGGTAAACTATTCATTTCAATTAAATGGGAGATTGGAGATGGGACAACCTGGGATGCTACCTGTGGCACTGTCTATTATAACCAATCAATAGATCTGTTGATCTAATCTAAAATGATATAACGTGTATAAGGAACTTCATAGATGCTATGTCCGTAATCTGTTCTCTCTGTTTGGGGATTGAAAAAGTGCCTAAAGGTGAGCTGTTAATATATTAGCCAACCAGTGAGCTTATTACTAATTCCTTTCATACGATTACTCATAGTATATGTGGTTGCCAGGCAACTAGCAATACATCAAGTGTGCTCATAATCCCCTCACAGTGTATAATTTACATTACAATTATGTAGGTTGAATACAAATAAATTATTGATTGATACAGGTAGAACATCACTAATTTATCAACTGTGACATACGTGTCGTAGAAATAATACACACTACCAACTATGTGTCGTAGAAATAATACACACTACCAACTATGTGTTGTGGAAATAAAACACACTACCAACTATGTGTCGTGTAAATACTACACACTACCAACTATGTGTTGTGGAAATAAAACACACTACCAACTATGTGTCGTGTAAATACTACACACTACCAACTATGTATCGTGTAAATAATACACACTACCAACTATGTGTCGTGTCAATACTACACACTACCAACTATGTGTTGTGGAAATAAAACACACTACCAACTATGTGTTGTGGAAATAAAACACACTACCAACTATGTGTCGTGTAAATACTACACACTACCAACTATGTGCCGTGTAAATACTACACACTACCAACTATGTGTCGTGTAAATACTACACACTACCAACTATGTGTCGTAGAAATAATACACACTACCAACTATGTATCGTGTAAATACTACACATTACCAACACTAGCATATGCATCACCACCACGAACACATACAACATCAACACCAGCATATACATCACCATCACGAACACATACAACATCAACACCAGCATATACATCACCACCACGAACACATACAACATCAACACCAGCATATACATCACCATCACCAACAAATACAACATCAACACCAGCATATACATCACCATCACCAACAAATACAACATCAACACCAGCATATACATCACCATCACGAACAAATACAACATCAACACCAGCATATACATCACCATCAAGAACACAAACAACATCAACACCAGCATATACATCACCATCACGAACAAATACAACATCAACACCAGCATATACATCACCATCACGAACAAATACAACATACAAGCATATACATCATCATCACGAACACATACAACATCAACACCAGCATATACATCATCATCACGAACACATACAACATCAACACCAGCATATACATCATCATCACGAACACATACAACATCAACACCAGCATATACATCATCATCACGAACACATACAACATCAACACCAGCATATACATCACCATCACGAACACACACAATATCAACACCAGCATATACATCATCATCACGAACACATACAACATCAACACCAGCATATACATCATCATCACGAACACATACAACATCAACACCAGCATATACATCATCATCACGAACACATACAACATCAACACCAGCATATACATCATCATCACGAACACATACAGCATCAACACCAGCATATACATCACCATCACGAACACATACAACATCAACACCAGCATATACATCACCATCACGAACACATACAATCAACACCAGCATATACATCACCATCACGAACACATACAATCAACACCAGCATATACATCATCATCAAGAACACATACAATCAACACCAGCATATACATTACCATCACGAACACAACACATACAATCAATACCAGCATAAACATCACCATCACGAACACATACAGCATCAACACCAGCATATACATCACCATCACGAAACATACAATCAACACCAGCATATACATCACCATCACGAACACATACAACATCAACACCAGAAATATACATCACCATCACGAACATATACAACATCAACACCAGCATATACATCACCAGCACGAACACATACAATCAACACCAGCATAAACATCACCATCACGAACACATACAGCATCAACACCAGCATATACATCACCATCACGAACACACACAATATCAACACCAGCATATACATCACCATCACGAACACATACAGCATCAACACCAGCATATACATCACCATCACGAACACATACAGCATCAACACCAGCATATACATCACCATC